>DF365690.1:28692-43597 GCA_000787875.1 Solanum virginianum
GCACATTGTGTCTGGTGAGGGTATCCAAGTTGATTTCCAAAAGATTGAAGCAGTAAAGAATTGATGAAGACCCATAACTCCAACAGAGATAAGGAGTTTCTTGGGCTTGGCGGGGTACTACAGACGATTTGTAGAGGGATTTTCTTCTATTTCAACTCCCTTGACTAAGCTGACTCAAAAGAAGACTAAGTTCGAATGGTCAAAAGCTTGTGAGAAGAATTTCCAAGAGTTAAAAACTAGGCTGACTACAGCCTCAGTCTTATCCCTACCCGATGAAGTTGATGATTTCGTGGTTTATTGTGATGCTTCTAGAGTTGGCTTGGGTTGTGTATTAATGCAAAGAGGCAAGGTGATAGCATATGCCTTCAGATAACTTAAGATCCATGAAAAGAATTACCTAACTCATGATCTTGAACTTGTTGCGGTGGTGTTTGCTTTGAAGATCTAGAGACATTATCTATATGGTGAGCACGTGGATGTATTTACGGACCACAAGAGTTTGGAGTATGTGTTTGGTCAGAAAGAGTTGAATTTGAGACAGAGGAGATGGTTGGAGCTGCTGAAAGACTATGATATGAGTATCCTCTATCATCCAGGTAAAGCTAATGTGGTTGTTGATGCTCGTAGTAGGGTGACCATGGGGATCACAACTCATGTTAAGGATGAAAAGAAAGAGTTAGCTAAGGAGGTTCACAGGCTAGCTCGTTTGGGGATGCAGATTGAGGATTTTGACAAAGGTGGAGCCATTGTCAAAATTAGGTCAGAGTCATCTTTGGTGGTAGAAGTGAAAGAAAAGCAAGACAGGGATCCCATTCTCCTCTAGTTGAAGGAAGATGTTCAGAAGCAGAAAGTATTAGTGTTCTCAAAAGGGGAAGATGGTGTCCTGAGATACCAAGGCAGGTTATGTGTGCCAAATATTGACGGTCTTAGAGACAAGATCTTGGCTGAGGCTCATAATGCCAGATACTTTATCCACTCTGGTGCAACAAAGATGTATAGGGACTTGCGAGAAGTCTATTGGTGGGGCGGTATGAAGAAGGACATTGCAGAGTTTGTGTCTAGATGCCCAAATTGCCAACAAGTTAAGGTTAAGCACCAAAGATAACTCTGACCCATTCATTGCAGAGTTTGTGTCTAGATGCCCAAATTGCCAACAAGTTAAGGTTGAGCACCAAAGGCCTTGTGGTGTATCCCAGAACATAGAGATTTTGGAATGGAAATGGGAGATGATTAACATGGACTTCATAACTGTCTTACCTCGATCCCATAGACAGCATGATTCGATATGGGTCATAGTAGACCGAATGACCAAGTCAGCTCACTTCCTACCTGTCAAGACGACTGATACAACTAAGGATTATGCCAGACTTTAACTTAAGGAGATTGTTAGGTTGAACGAGGTCCCTATATCCATTATTTTAGATAGAGGAGATCAATTTACAGCATAGTTTTGGAAGTCCTTTCAGAAAGGGCTTGGTACAAAGGTGAATCTTAGAACAACTTTTCATCCACAGACGGAAGGGCAAGCAGAACGAACTATACAAACCTTAGAAGATATATTGAGAGCTTGCGTGTTAGACTTTAAAGGTAATTGGGATGATCATTTATCTTTGATTGAGTTCTCTTATAATAATAGTTTTCAGGCCAGCATATAGATGACACCATATGAGGCTCTTTTTGGGAGAAGGTGTAGATCACCCATAGGGTGGTTTAAAGTTAGTGAGGCAGGGTTAATAGGACCTGATCTAGTCCATCCGGCTATGGAAAAGTGAAGGTCATCCAGGAGGGGCTCAAGACAGCTCAGAACAGACAAAAGTCATACACAGATGTTAGAAGGAGAGACTGGAGTTTGAGGTAGGCGATTGGGTGTATTTGAAGGTATCTCTAGTAAAGGGAGTTATGAGATTCGGGAAGAAGGGGAAACTCAGCGCATGATATATTGGGCCATATTAGATTCTGAGAGAGTAGATAGCATTGCTTACGAGTTAGCATTACCAACAGAGTTAAGTGCTATACATTCGGTGTTTCACATTTTCATGCTTAAGAAGTGCTTGGGAGATCTCTCTCTAGTTGTCCCGTTTGAAAGTGTTGGGATTAAGGACAACTTGTCTTATGAGGAGATTTCGGTGCAAATATTCGACTGGCAAGTTTGCAAGTTGAGGACCAAAAAGATAGCTTCGGTCAAAGTATTATGGAGAAACCAATTCATGAAGGAAGCTACATGGCAAGCAGAAGAAGACATGAAGGCCAAGTATCCACACTTGTTCGTTGGCCTAAGTGAGGATCTCGAAGGTAAACTTTTGTAGTTCACCTTGAAGATTTATATTTACTATGTTAGAGAATCTTGTGGTTGAACTAGCCCTCTATCGTAATCATTCGAGGACGAATGATCCCAAGGGGGAGATATTGTAACACCTCATGAAAGGATGAAAATATCCCTAGAATTGACCTTGCATGTAACATGTCTTCCGTTGCTCCATTTGCAAATCCGAGACCGGATTTTCAATCAGTGCGAAAAACTGAGTCGGAAAATGGTCTCGACTCGGCAAAAACTAAAAAAAACGCGAATTATTTTTGTCCAAGTGAGCTTAAAATAGTAAGGTTTCCACGCCCCTTCTGCTACGTGGAGTGGACACGGAGCCACACTTAGGAATTTTCCAAAAATTTATGAAAAGTAAAAAATTCTCAAAAAAGTGTTATAAAACACTAGTGTATGTCGCGCACTAGTGTAAGAAGAGGGTTAGTTTCATTTTTTTTTTGGGAAAGGCAAAACTGACTTTTTTCACACTCCATATCCTAAATTAATCCATTTTTAAGTCTTACTCAGTTCTAAAAATGTATTTCTACTCTTTCATTCTCTCAAGAACAAGAAACCCTTCCCTAGAACTCCAAACGTAGAATTTGAGAACACTAGGACATTCAAGATTTTCCTTTCAATTCCTCAAGGACTCGTTCCAAGGTATGTAAGGTCACCTTAAACCTACTATTTTGAGTATATTTTTAGATATTGAAGTTATTTCACTCATGAACTTTCAAGAACTAGAAAGATTAAGTCCCGTAACTTTTGTGAAAGCATGTTAATTTCCACGGAGCACATAGAGTCTTGATGAATATTATAATTCTTGACTTTCATATTACATAATCAAAGTATTGTCATCAAGTTATATCCATTTGGGCACAAGATTTATGATTATTAAAGTTTCTTGAAAATCTTGATGATACTTCAAGAAAAAAAAAGACTAGTTTGAGAATCTTTAAGCTAAGTTCAAGAAGGGCATTTTAAGAGCTTAATTTTCTGCATATTAGTCAAGAAAAATCCAATATATTTTGGGACTCTGAGTTGATTCTAGTCTTCAATAAGTTAAAGAATTTAGTTGAGAAAAGTTTAACAAAGGTTAAAGCTAGGCCAAGTCCCCGAAAGATAAGATTTCAAGAATTCATTCTTTAAAAGTTATGAGCTACATAAGAACATTTTGGAAGTAGTATTGAGCATCGATATGGGTGAGAGTAGAATAAATTATTCGAACTCATAAACTATATAGCTAGCATAGGATAGAATTGTACTATGGTACCTTCCTCTTTAGTCACTGAGATGACCCAGATTTGATATGGATTCACTCTCCTAGTTATTCGCCCCCTACCCCAGCAAAGTACAGGGCGACTCTGGCAGCGTGAGTAAGACGTTGTATCACCATGAAGCTTATAGTGGTGGTTGTTGGTTAGAGAAACACTCCAAGTTAAGAGACTATGCTTTACTTATTAGTTTCAACATATTATTTTTAGCATGCTATTTCAGCATACAAGCCTTATGATTATTGCTATTCCACTTATGTATTATGATTACGTCTTTTGAAATGCATCATGATATCCCTATTAAATATTTTGGCCATCTTAAATACCATACGTTCCATGTACTGACGTCCTTAGGACCTGCATGGTTTTATGATACAGAGCAGGTGACAGAGTTTCATAGCAGCCGCTTTGTTGAGAACCTGACAGCTATCAGTGTTTGGTGAGGCCGCTTCTCAATCCGAGGCTTTATGGTTTATGTTTCTTTACAGTATTTATTTTCAGTTCTGGCTACTTGAGGCCTGTCTCAGTAGCCCCTTTCAGACAGTTTAGTAGAGATTCCACAGACTATGTGTTAGTATTTCAGTTTCCAATTTATTCAGACGTTGCTTAAGAGCTTTTCATTCAATTATGCAGACAGTTGTGAATTATTTTATTGTTCCTCTAGCTTTTCCACTATTATGAGTCTTCCGCTGAGTAAGTAGTTAGGCCAAGTGGTTCGCTTAGAACCAGAAATGATTTCTGAGTGCCGGCCACGTCCAGGGGTGTAGGCTCGGGGCGTGACAGGGAGCATTACGTAGAGTAAAAGTTAGGAAACCCTATTTCTTTGGGGTGTGTTTGAACGACAATGCCTTTTTAGGCAATGTCTTCATTTGTATACCTTTGGGCCGAACATCGTATGATGGACCGCTTTTGAATAATAAATGAATCAAACCCATGGTCCTAATTGATTAAAAAATAAATATAGATTTCAATTGAAGTAGGTAAGTATTTTTTAAGTCTAATTTTGTTCATTTATTTTTTTGGTAAAAAAATTATATTTAGTCAAACATTTTAGCTTTTTTAAATACTAACCTTTTGTAATTAGAATTTAATAAAAAAAAAATGTACGAAGAAGGTTGAGGGATAAATAAATCAAAACAATAAAAAAATTATGGATAGACGAATAGTAGCTTAGAAATAAATTAAATTTCAAAAATAAGAAAAAAAGTACATATTTATCTCTATTATATTAAAAAATAAATAATAAATAAGAATTCTAAATTTCAAAAATTGGATAGATGAATAATAGCTTAGAAATAAATTAAATTTCAAAAATAAGAAAAAAAATACATATTTATCTCTATTATATTAAAAATAAATAATAAATAAGAATGTTAGATAAAGTGTCAAACTATTAAAAAGTCATATGATAATGAAAGGCTATAATTTTAATTATTGAGAGTTCAATAACTACAAGTTAGGACAAAATTAGAAAGTATTTTTTATATAAAGAAGTATTTTTTTTAATAATAATGATCAAAATCTTAAATTGTGTATACCACGTAATTAAAATATCAATAAATAATAAACTCAATTTAATATTAAGTAACTTAAATTTAAACTCAACATTTTACTTATTAAAATAAAAAAAATAAGAAAAATCAATTGCTTATTATGTGTAACATACACGATAAAACAAAATTGAGCATCGATAAAACTAGGAAAAAATAATTAAAATATAATAGAAAGAATATACAAAGAGTTGGGGGGTTGGGGGTTGGTGGGGGGAGGGGTGCAAAAATAATATTTTTAAAATATAATGAAATAAGTAGATGATACACGTATTATTGTCTATAAATTTTAATTAAAGATATGTGAATAACAAAATAAATTTATTTTATATTAATAAGAATAGAATTTGGTAATTATATTATGCTAAGTGATAAGCTAATAAAAATCAATATTAACAATTTAAAACATATTACATTATCCTTATTTATACATATTTGATTATGAGCGATTGAGGGTTGGGTAAGGTGGCAGAGGGGTGGAGTGTAGGGAGAAACGAGATATATGTCATTGAGAAATAATATGATAGTTGAACGTTTTAAAACATAATAGCTTTCAACATGATCAATAAGATATCACAATAATATAAAATACTTATATATACTATATTAAAAGCGTGAAGGCTCTTAGAAATGTTGTTTGAAAATTTTGCCTTTCATTAAAAGACTTCACTTTAGATAAAATCTTCTTTTCACTATTTTCTTAATTTATTATTTAATTCTTTATTTATTTTTAATTTAAAAGATTCATTTTGGGTTAGAATTTCTTTATATTTAGAATTCACTTTTGATTTAGAACTATTCTATCTAAATAATTAACTAAAATTATTATTATCAAATATTTGATTAATAAAAATATGCAATATAATAAATTTAAAAAGAAAAAATTGAGTAAAATTGTGTTGGAAACATTAAACTACTCTTTTTATATTTTGCAATCTTTTGTTACATTAAATTTTAATTAGTTAATTGTTTAACTTCTAATTATTCAACTCTAAATTATTACATTAGGTATTAAAAAACTATTAACATATTTATATTGTAAGCAATTGAATTGATTTTCTCATATTTGCTGTTTTACAATAGACTAAACTATTGCATCAAATTAATAATATTTATTTAATTTTATTTACATAAATGTTGTATTTATTTAATGACAAATATTATTTATATATAATTTTAAAATTTACGCGACACATACATGCAAGCATGTAAATTGAACTAGTCATAATTTAATATTATTTGCACATCACAAAGATACTATATATTATATGTTTGTCTAATTATATAATTTACCGGAATAAAAACTATTTATGATGTACTTCTATTGTTAAAACACTTTCTATTGACAAAGTATTCCTTCACTTGTTGGAGGCATAGAGTTATGGTAATACTTTGTCTCTTTGCTTAACTCTTTAATTAGGTATTTTCTTTGTATACCGCGCAGCAGCTTCCTGGTTTTCTCTCTCTCGCTCTCGATCGGTCGAGCAACTCTCAAGGTAAGCTTGTAATTCCATGAGAAAGATTTTGTTTTCATAATTGTTTAATGGAAAGGGAAAACAGAGTTTTGCTTTAGGGCTTAGATATTTGTTAATTGATAATGTTTAGGTAGAGTATACGATGAATGATTCAACTGATAATATAGGCTTCTTTCTTAACTCTATTTAGGGTGTTTAAATTGAATCTTTTTTTCGTATAGAAAGTTTGATCATAGGCATGGTATGTGGAAAGATGCTAACTGTTGGGGTTGTATTTACTGCAAAAACGCCAGTACATAGAATGGGCATGGTCCAGTTGGAATTGCTATACATCAGCCCTTTCCCCTGAATTTATAGGTTATTACTTTTTGTGGGGCAGGGAGGAACTGCAAATTGGTCATGTGGTAGTAGTTGGATATTGCTCACTGATGGTTTGAGTTGGTTTCCAGTGACTGATGCAATTTTTTCTCTCTCTTTTTTTAAATAAATAATGGTGATGTTTGGGCCAACTTATGTGCACTACCTCCCATCAAAGCAAGTATTTGATAAATGTTATGTCGGTTGGGATCTCCAACGGTTTCACCCATTTCAGTGGTCATCATGCCACACTGGTGGGTGCTAATTTTTTTAGTGTTTAACCTGGTGTTGACTTTTAGAGATCTTGGGACCTTGGAGGATTTGCATTCAAGCCTTACTTTCTCTCAATTATTCATCAAGCTATTCTGAAATCTATGTCTCACTAGTAAGGATTATTTGACCATTCTTAGTCATATGTTGTGCTCTTGTTATTATTTTTTTCTAAATGAAGTTTTTATCTTTTTTTCAAAAAGGAAAAGCTTTCAGTGAAGATTTCCACGACTCCTTACAGATTCTATTGCTTTCTAAGATATCTAATGCAGATATTAATAGTCTAAAGGTTTCCGATGAAGTGGGTTATGTTTTTGTGGTTACTAGTAGATTGATCGAGCTTAATCGTAGGTTGGCAGGTCGAATTCTTGAGACTTTCTTCTTTTGCTTTGTTTTAGAGTTCAATTGTATGCCGTTAATTGGTTTGTCGCATTGGCTGAACATGCCTCAAACACTTTCTAGATCTGAGTCACCTAAAAGACCTAAAAAAGTTATTAGGGGTCTTATCCTATTGTAAAAAACCTTGAATAGTCCCTTAAACTGTTTATTTTCTTTTTCTTTTTCCTATTTCCTTAGCTCTTTCTCCATTAACCAATTTGAAGTTATTATTGGTAAAACATAATTTGTTCACCTTCATAGGAAAGAAATACTAGCTTCTGACTACAGCCTACTATTTAACAGTTTGCTTACTCTTGCATCCATTATGTAAACATCATTATCCTAGTTTTAGATTTCCCTTTGAGAAAGTTTGTTTTGTTGATTGTGTCTTTATCATATAGCTGAACAACATCATCTTTTGACCCTGCTGTTTCACCATTCATCTAATGTTCTTTGATTCAATAAGAATAGATGGGTGGAAGTGCGATAAGTGATGATTGGGAATTCACTACAAATGGAGCTCGAACACTGGTTTTGGTTGGGCGTACAGGTAATGGTAAAAGTGCCACAGGGAATAGCATTCTTGGAAGAAAGGCATTCAAGTCAATGTCTAGCTCGGCTGGTGTTACAAGTACTTGTGAACTACAGAGGACTGTACTAGAAGATGACCAAATACTTGATGTGATTGATACGCCAGGTATTATGCATAGACTTGCATTTCCTTCTTTACTGCAATAAGCTATATTAGTCAAATTAGTATTTAAATAAGTCTCACAGTATTCTGTCTGATGCATATAACTAATGATCTTTTGAAGAATTATTTCGTCTTTAATTATAAGTGGATTTTTGTTCAGATTTATTTACAAAATCTTAGTATCTACATTTGTATTGTGTTTGAGTGACATGTAGAGTACTTTTTGTATTCCGTGATATGCTTTAACATTTTCATAAGAGTTATAATACTGAAACAAATTAATTCAAATTTTAGCACACATAAAAAGGCAACATGAAGGAGCTTTCTAAGCATTTAGAATTTGTGTTTGTGTAATTTTAGTCTCAACTTTGAGTATATATCTTGTTTTTTCAAAATACAACAGCATACCTAGTGTATTCCCATAATGGGGTCTAGGGAGGGTGATGTTGATGTATGTAAACTAATTGATAGGGTGATGTTAAAGTATCTTGTTTTGTTATAAGTATCCGAACTAATTGATAGAAGTGTTCTTCATAAATTACTAGGAGGACAATTTTACTGTGTTTTCCTTCATGCTTCATATGCTAATGATTGTTCCTGAGTCATCTAAAGACACTGATAAAGCATGCTGCATTGGAGTTGCAAAACGTGTTGACATGTATGGTGCCTCAACACAAAAAGTTATCACATATGTAAAAAACATGAATTTTCTCTTTATCAGATCTTGATCTGTTTTTCTTACTACATAAAGTAAAAAATAGCTGACTTCATCAGAATTGCAGGATTGTTTGATTTTTCTGCTGAACCTGAATTTGTTGGAAATGAAATTGTTAAATGTATCAATATGGCCAAGGATGGGATTCATGCAGTTCTTGTAGTTTTATCTGTGCGAACTCGCTTTTCAAGAGAAGAACAAGCTGCAGTCCAGAGTCTGAGGGAGTTCTTTGGGAGTAAAATTAGTGATTACATGATTTTGGTTTTCACTGGTGGGGATGATCTTGAAGACAATGATGAAAGCCTGGATGATTACTTAGGTCGTGACTGCCCTGAGCCTTTAAAGGTATAATGTGCTTAAAGATAATTTCATACTCAATACTTATAGCTTGTTTGACCAAGCTTTTGAGAGGCAAAAAGTGCCCTTTTTTTTAAAAAAAAGGTGAGGTGTTTGACCTAGCATTTGGGAGAAATTAAGTGTTCTAGTATCGAAAAGAACCCCAGACCCCACTTGTGGGATTCCACTAGGTATGTTGTTGTTTGTAGTTGCGAAAAGAAGTAGCTTTTCTTTAAAAATACTACTTTTAAGAAAAATACACTTAGAAGCACTTTTAAGAAGCTTCGCCAAACACGAATTGTTGCTTAAAAGTACTTTTTAAATTTATTGGGCCAAAACAAACTGTTTATCACCAAAAGTGCTTTTACTAATTGTTGCTTGAAAGTTCTTTTTAAATTTATTGGCCAAACATGATCTGTTTCTCAACAGAAGTACTTCTTTTGTGAAGTGTTTTTCAAAATAAGTTGATTTAAGAAGTTTTGACCAAACATGCTACTACAACCTAAGTTTCAGTAATCTATTTGACTTTATTTGTAAAGGTATTTGTAATTAGATCTTTTTAAAGGTCTCACCTTTTTTTCTTCTTCAAAATTTTTGGAGATTTCGACACCTTGATAGATAAAACTTGGGTGGGGAAGAATGTGCTTTGGCTTGTTAGATGATAACTTACTAAACCTAGTCATATATGAGGCTTAGAAACATTAGCTTGTGGGACGAATCTAGTACACATGAGGAAAAAAGGCAAAAGAAAAAGTGTTTTCTTTTGAGGGTTGGGATGAGGATAAACAAGAAGTGATTGTAACATTGATCATTGGAATTGTATAGTATCCATCTCACTAGATAGATTTATGACTTCAAAACCAAAAAAGGGAAAAAAACTCAAAGGAAAAAGAGAGAGGAAAGAAGTTCTACTAAATAGAGCTAGGTACTTTGATTGCCTTGATCAAGTTATTCTTCTTTTTTAACGTTTTGAAATTAAAGAAGATAGCTTTAAATCTAGCAAAATCAGCATCAGTTAATAGTTTTAAGGGGGAGGACAAGATAATGGGAGCAAAAAAATTCAATGGATCTTGAACTTTTGAGATCGAGACGAAATTTTCTTTTTTATTTTAAAAAAATGAGGGAAAGGAATTTTTTTACTAATAGAGCAAGATTTATAGTTCAAATTGAATCATCAAACTTCAGTTTGGCTTTATAAGTTATTGTTTTCTCTCCTCAAACTTGTGCAAGTATGAGATATTTTTAACTTAAAGCATTTTCTCTGATGATTTAGAATACACTCACGATGTGCGGAAATAGGAAAGTTCTTTTTGATAACAAGACTAAAGATCCTTTGAAGAAAGCCAACCAATTGAAACAACTACTTTTCCTGGTAAATGTGGTTGTAGAGAATAATGGTGGAAAACCATATACAGATGACTTGTTCAAGGAATTAAAGGTATGCAGTTTCAACAATGCAAGTGTCCTCTGTACTTATCCAGTAATTGGGCTTACTTGTTAATTTAATGGTTCTGTTTATAGAAAGGAGCTATCAAACTTCATAACCAGGCAAACGAGGTTAATTCCTTGGTGGGATATTCTAAGCAAGAGATACTAGAATTGAAAGAACAAATGCAGAAGTCATATGAAGAGCAGCTGAAGCGAATAACTGAAGTGGTATGTTTGATCTTTATTGAACTCTTTTGCTACTACTAGAAATGAATTCATTAGTCATTTGTCTATTTTTGTATATCATATTGCCAAACACTGATGCCTCTGCTAATTATGCAATACATTATTTAGGACTAGCATGGGAATGAGCTAGTGGTTATCTTCCACTAATTGGTTTAGAATACTATGATTCTTTAGTAATACTAAGTTCCATCAAGGAAGTTCTTGATTGGTACTGCTTTTCTGCTGGGAAATCATGGTTGGACATTAGATTTGGCCAAAAGCACCATAGAAACAAGCTTGACCAACCTTTCTTAGCTTTCTAGATTTCATGTTTCTGGACTTCCCTTGGCATGTTAATTTGGAGCATCATATACTGTTTAGTGATTGTAGAACCCTGTATCCCAAAGTAGATAACTTGCTTCACTCAACAAGGGTCAAATTGCAAATTTTGTTGTAAATGAATTAATTTAATTTCGGAAAAATAATATACATGTAGAAACTGCTCTTCCAATTATATACTTATTAATATAGCTATGGAATGATAAATGATGGTAAAGCGTTTTTTGAAAAATCAAATAAAAAGACAACGACGTTGGTTGTATGCAGTATTCTGGTGCCAGTGAAGTATGGTGTAATCTATGAATGAAGTGTGGCGATGTTTTAGCTAGATAATGGCTTTGGGGTTTCTATTTACCTATTGCTACATCTTTGGCAGGTTGAGTCAAAGCTGAAGGATACCACCCATAGGCTTGAAGAGCAATTGGCCAAAGAGCAGGCTGCTCGGTTGAAGGCTGAACTAAGTGCAAAAGAAGCACAGAAGAAATCTGATGACGAGATTCGCAAGTTGAGAGAATATCTGGAGAGAGCTCAAAAGGAGACTGAGGAGCTTCGAGGTCGTTCAGATCGTGGCTCTTTGGCTATAACCTTTGACCACAAGTCTTGCCTTATATTGATCGTGGCATGTGTAATATTCTGTGACAAGGTTATCTATATGTATATACTTTTGGGAAAAATCTACCACTAAATTAAATTTACTCTTTGCTTGAAACTCTTTTCCGCCCTCTTGTATCGTGAAGAAGAGAGTAGTGAATTGTTGATAATATATTGCGATATAACAGCTTGATAATGTTAAATATTCTGTTGGGTATGATATAATATATTTTCCCATTGTTTTGGTTGTGATTGATTGATTTAGTGGTTGGTGCAGTTTCTGGGGGATGTAGTAAGGGTTTTCTTTCCTTGTCGTATTGTTGGTGTTGCTGGTCGATAAGTTGCTGTTAATTTCCCAATAGAAAAAGATTTTGTAATGCCAACCAAATGGTCTTTTATGTATGTGCTTAAGGTCTACTTTCACAGTAATAGTCAGAAGCCTCTTTAAATTTTTTGCTTTCAATATGATTAGAGCAATCTCAACTATTTATCATAAGAAAGAAATGCAAAATGATTTCCAATAAGAGTTGAAAGCAGGCAGGGTGGGATCAACACAAGATACTTGCATGTGTTCATTCTAATTTTGATCCAAATTTCATTTTCAATCCCTAGTTTAGAAAATAGATAAACAATGAATGTTGATTTGTAATGCGTTTTCAACCAACCCAAATTGGTTATTGGAAAAAAGTTGAGAGGTACGTCCAGAGTTTACAAGTAATACTAATAGCAAACAAGATATGTTCCAAAAACATTCCTTCCTTGGAAATGGATTTGTTGTGCACCCATTAACATAAGAAAAAGATGGCAGTGACCGGAAAAGATGTTTGGTTCAGTAAAGTTGGAGATGAGACTTCTTTTCAGCAGACAATGGATGATCATAAGCACTTTCCATCATGTTGATTTGGAGCATATTTCTTGCTAAATATTGTTGAAATGCATTATACTCTTCTCCACCTGCCTCACCAGATGGCATCATGCTTAGTTCCTGCACCCTCTCATTTTCTGCTATCTGTAAAACCACCAAATTAAATCAATGCCCATCTCTCATTTTCTGCTTTCTGCTTTCTGCTCTCGTAGTAGTTACTACTAAAACAGTGATTTAGACAAAGAAAGAAACAACTTTAAGTGATGGATGTGTGAAAAAGAAACAAAAAATAAATATAATACCTTTGATCTAAGGAATGCATTTTCCTGTTCCAGTTGAATTTCCTACATGAAATTATAGAATTGAAATGAGTAGAAATTAAAAGAAATCCTGTTGTCCATAATAGAAAATATTATTGTAATGTATACCCTTTTCTGCAAATTCTCAATCTCAGTTAATATTGCTTCATGCTTCATGCCAACACAAACAAATAACATAATTAGTTTGATGCCCATATAATTATCATAATAAATGCAAAGAATAGTATACCTTTTTGGACCTAATTCTTGTAATGCCTCGTTCAAGTCTGTTCTCCAATTGCTTCAGTTCCCTCACATTCAAAGAGCTCAAACCTTCACCCACCAAATGCCTGTAACATCATGTTATTACATAAATAAAAATTATCTCTTCTTGTGGTGGAATATCTATACAGAAATTCACCTATTTGTGTTGTGCATCAATTGTATCTGTTGGCGCAGCTTCTTTGATTCTTGTTGGTAAAACTGTAAAAATATTAGAGAAAAACCATTGGGCTATGTATGTATTAATTATGGCATGTGTTGTATATAATTAAGTACCTGTGCATTGAGTTCTTGAGTAGTATACGCACTACATGTTTCTGCTGTTGCCTTCTTGTATCGTTCTATAGTTGCCTTTACACTGCACATATATTAAACATTTCTACCTCCTTAATATACACACTGCACCTAAAACCAAAATAATCGCAGGGCAAGCCAGATTTGGGATAAAGAGAAGAGACCATGTATCAATATATATTGATATATATTGTACCAATATCATATAGGATTAAGCTTAATCATCAGTGATACCTTGTTGGTATATCCATACCTTATTGGTGTATCATACAAGTAATGTTGATGTTTTAATATTAGGAGCGCAAAATTTTAATAGTATGGGGTACAGAATGTAAAAGGTTATATGAATGTAAATAGTTTGCTTTAAAAGGGTACAAGGTTAGTTTTCCCTAAAATAAATTAGGTTGTAATGGGCTAAAATGCGGGTCATAAACCCAACCCCCTCAATTCTTACTAAGTTTTCAATGCTTTATTTGTTCTTTTATAAATTTTAAGTATCTAATAGAATAATTTTTTTACTCTTTATTATAGCTATATGTAACATATCAAATTAGAAAATTAAGAATATTTTTATAAGATTACTCATGAGTCAATTTGGGCTACATATCAATTTTTAATGATGTGGAATAAATAATGGTGAAATAGATTGAGATAATAAATGAACAGGTCAATGATTGAGCAGATTGGACAGATTGGATTTGATTTTGCAACTCCTACTATCAATGAATATAGTTTTGTATCAAGTATATATATTTATATTATGTGTTATATATGTATATCATGTGTTGTATACTCTTTCAGAATATGATATTGATACAATATTGTATGTATATACCTGTATCATGTTTTGTATACTCTTTTAGAATACGATACGATACAACATTGTACTCTCCCTCATTCATGTATATTGAGAGTCCAAGGGCGAAATCAAAACTAAAAAAGAAAAGAAAAGAAATGTCCCTCTTGTCTCTCACTTGACACAAATTTCTCACCTGATTTTTATCACTAATATACCTAATTTGTGTGAGTATATACCCAATTTATATCAAACGAGAGATAGAGAGGAATAAGATGAGAAAGGAGATAAAGTGCAAAATGCAATTGAATAGTCTGAATAAAGTAATAAAAGCCTAAAGATTAATATTGTAATGATACATACTAAACAGATTAATTAAGGAGTCAAATGAAGCTAAAAATTGAGAGGGAGTATCAAAACAAAAAAAAAAAAAAAGGA
>DF365688.1:530-10719 GCA_000787875.1 Solanum virginianum
CGGTGCAGACCCACTCGTTGATTTTTCAATAATCTTGCGTCGGAGCCCTATGCAGCGCCAGAATCTGTGGGCTAACACCCACAGAAAACTGTTGAAATCGCCTATTTCAGCTTTATTGGCCTATAAAATCCTACTAGGCCTCCACCAATTTCGCCAGGCTACTTGGACCTCTTGCCGGGCTCGTTGCGGACCCACTCGTATGATTTTTGGGGAATCTTGCATAGGAAACCGATGCAGCGTCAAAATTCGTAGGCTAAAACCCAAAGAAAACTGTCAAAATCACTTGTTTCGGCTTCCTTGGCTCATAAAATTCTACCAGGCCTCCGCCAATGCTGCCGGGCCACCTAGGTCTCTTGCTGGGCTCGTTGCGGACCCATTCATATGATTTTTCAGGAATTTTGCATTGGATCCACGTGCAGCGCCAGAATTTGCGGGCTAACACCCACACAAAACTACCGAAATTGCCTGTTTTGACTTTTATGGCCCATAAAATCCTACCAGGCCACCACTAACACCGCCGGGTAACCTGGGCCACTTGCCGAACTCGTTGCAGACCCACTCGTATAATTTTTCAGGAATCTTGTGCAGGATCCCCATGCAGCGCCAGAATCCATGGTCTAACACCCACAGAAAACAGTCGAAATCACCTGTTTCGGCTTCCTTGGACCATAAAATCCTAACAGGCCTCCGCCAATACCGCCGGGCTACCTAGGCCTTTTGCCAGGCTTGTTGTGGATCCACTCGTATGATTTTTCGAGAATCTTACGCCAGAGCCCCATGCAGCGCCAGAATCCGTGTGCTAACACCCGTAGAAAACTGCCGAAATCACCAATTTCGGCTTCATTGGCCTATAAAATCCTACCAGGATTCCGTCAATGCCAATGAGCCAGCTGGGCCTCTTGTCGGGCTCCTTGCAAACCCACTCGTATGATTTTTTAAAAATCTTGCACCAGAGACACATGCAGCGCCAGAATCCGTAGGCTAACTCCCACAGAAAACTGCCAAAATCACCTGTTTCGGCTTCCTTGGCCTATAAAATCCTACGAGGCCTTTGCCAACGCCATCAGGCCACCTAGGCCTCTTACCAGGCTCGTTGCAAACCCACTCGTATATTTTTTGGGAATCTTGTGTCGAAGCCCAATGCAATGCCAGAATTCGTGAGCTAATACCCACAAAAAACTACTGAAATCACCTGTTTTGGCTTCCTTGGCCCATAAACTACTACCAAGCCTCCGCCAACGCCATCGTGCCACCTGGGACTCATACCCGGCTCATGACAGACCCACTCGTATGACTTTTTGGGAATTTTATGCCCCATGCCGTGCCAGAATCCGTGGGTTAAAATCCACAAAAAATTATCAAAATTGCCTGTTTCAGCTTCCTTGGCCCATAAAATCCTATTAGGCATCCGCCAACGCCGCCAGGCCACCTGGGCCCTTTGCCTGGCTTGTTGCAGACCCACTCGTATGATTTTTCGAGAATCTTGCACCGGAGCCCCATGCAGTGCCAGAATCCATGGGCTTAAAATCGCCTGTTTTGGCTTCCTTGGAGCATAAAATCTTACGAGGCCTCCGCTAACGCTGCCGGGCCACCTGGGCCTCTTCCCAGGCTCGTTGCGGACCCACTCATTTGATTTTTTGGGAATCTTACGCCGAAGCCCTATGCAGCGCTGCCTGTTTCGGCTTCCTTGGCCCATAAAGTCCTACCAGGCCTTTGCCAACGTCGGCTGGCAACCTCGGCCTCTGGTCGAGCTCGTTGCAGACCCACCCATATGATTTTTCAAAAATCTTGCACAGGAGCCCCATTCTGTGCCAGAATTCATGGGCTAACATCCACAGAAATGTGCCGAAATCACCTGTTTCGGCTTCCTTGGCCGATAAAATTCTACCAAGCCTCCGCCAATGCCACCGGGGCACCTGGGCCTCTGGATGGGCTCATTGTGGACTCACTCGTATGATTTTTTGGGAATCTTGTGCTGGAGCCCTATGCAGCGCCAGAATTCGTGCGCTAAAACCTAGAAAAAACTGTCGAAATCACCTATTTCGGCTTCCTTAGCCCATAAAATCCTACCAGGCCTCCTACCAACGCTGCCAAGCCACCTGGGCCTCTTGTCGGGCTCCTTGCGAACCCACACGTATGATTTACCAGAGTCCCATGCAGCGTCAGAATTCGTGGGCTAACACCCATAGAAAGCTGTCGAAATCACCTGTTTCTGCTTCCATGGCCCATAAAATCCTGCTAGGCCTCCACCAACGCTGCTGGACCACCTGGGCCTCTCGCTGGGCTCGTTGCAGACCCACTCATATAATTTTTTGAGAATCTTGCATTGGAGTCCCATGCAGCGCCATAATCCGTGGGCTAACACCCATAGAAAATTATCGAAATTACCTGTTTTGGCCTCCTTGGCCCACAAAATCCTACCTGGCCTTCACCAACACCGTCGGGTCACCTGGGCCTCTTGCTGGGCTCATTTTAGACCTACTCGTATGGTTTTTTATAAATCTTGCGCCGGAGTCCTATGGAGCGCCAGAATTCGCGACCCAAACAAAACTGCCAAAATCACTTGTTTCGGCTTCCTTGGCCCATAAAATCCTAATAGGCCTCCGCGAATGTCGCCGGGCAACCTAAGCCCCTTGTTGGACTCGTTGCGGACCTACTCATATGATTTTTTGGGAATCTTGTGCTGGAGCCCTATGCAGCGCTAGAATCCGTGGGCTAACACCCACAGAAAGCTGCCGAAATTGCCTATTTCGGCTTCCTTGGCCTATAAAATCCTACCAGGCCTCCGCCAACGTCGTCGGGCCACTTGAGCCTCTTGCCGGACTCGTTACGTATCCACTCATATGATTTATCACGAATATTGCGTCGGAGCCCTATGCAGCGCCAAAATCGGTGGGCTAACACCTATAGAAAATTACCGAAATCTTCTGTTTCTACTTCTTTGGCCTATAAAATCTTACCAGATCTCTGCCAATGCCGCTGGGCCACCTGAGCCTTTTGCCGAGTTAGGTGCGGACCTACTCATATAATTTTTCAAGAATCTTGCGCCGGAGCCCCATGCAGCGCATAATATGTGCTATAATACCTACAAAAAATGCCAAAATCACATGTTTTGATTTCCTTGGCCCATAAAATCCTACCAGGCCTTCGCCAACACCGATGGGCCACCTGGGCCTCTTGTCGAGCTCGTTACAGACCCACTTATATTATTTTTTGAGAATCTTATGCCGGAGCTTTATGTGGCGTCAGAATTCATTGGCTAACACCCGCAGAAAACTGTTGAAATTGCCTGTTTCGACTTTTTTGGCCCATAAAATCCTCTTGGGCCTCCGCCGATACTGTGGGGCTACCTGGGCCTCTCGCTGGGCTCATTGCAGACCAAATCATATGATTTTTTAAGAATCTTGAGTCGGAGCCCCATGCAGCGCCAGAATCCGTGGGCTAACACCCATCAAAAAATGCAAAAATCACCTATTTTGGCTTCCTTGGCTTATAAAATACTACTAGGCCTCCGCCAATGCCTCCTGGCCACTTAGGCCTCTTGCTGGGCTTGTTACGGACCCACTCGTATAATTTTTTTAGGAATCTTGCGTTGGAGCCCTATGCAGCGCCAGAATCTGTGGGCTAACACCCACAGAAAACTGTGAAAATCACCTGGTTTTTGGCTTCCTTGGCTTATAAAATCCTACTAGGCCTCCGCCAATGCCTCTTGGCCACCTGCACCTCTTGCTGGGCTTGTTGCAAACCCACTCATATGATTTTTTAGGAATCTTGCGTTAGAGCCCCATGCATCACCAGAATCCATGGGCTAACACCCACCGAAAACTGCCGAAATCACATGTTTCGGCTTCCTTGTCTCATAAAATTCTACCAGACCTCTGCCGACGCTGTCGGGCTATCTAGGCCACTTGCTGTGCTCGTTACGAGCCCACTCATATGATTTTTTGAGAATCTTGAGCCGAAACCCTATGCAGCGCCATAATCCCTGGGCAAACACCCACAGAAAACTACCGAAATCGTCTGTTTTAGCTTCCTTGGCCCATAAAATCCTACTAGGCCTCTATCAACACCATCGTGCTACGTTTGCCTCTTGCCGGCATCGTTTCGAACCCACTCATATGATTCTTCAAGAATCTTACGCTGGAGCCCTATGCAGCACCAAAATCCATGGATTAACACCCATATAAAACTTTTGAACTTGCCTGTTTCAGCTTCGTTGGCCCATAAAATCCTACCAAGCCTTCGCCAATATCACCGAGCTTCCTGGGCCTTTTATCGGGCTTGTTATGGATCTAATCATATGATTTTTTGGGAATCTTGCATCGGAGCCCTATGCAACGCTAGAATCCGTGGGCTAACACCCACAGAAAATTGCTGAAATCGCCTGTTTCGACTTTCTTGGCCCATAAAATCCTACATGGCCTTTGCCAACTCTGTCGGGCCACCTGGTCTCTTGTTGGGCTTGTTAGAGACCCACTCATATGATATTTAGGAATCTTGTGCTGGAGCCCCATGCAGCGCCAAAATCTATGGGCTAACAACCACAGAAAACTGCCGAAATCACCTGTTTCGGCTTCCTTGGCCCATAAAATCCTACCAAGCCTCCACTAACGTCGTCGACCCACCCGGGCCTCTTGCTGTGCTCCTTGCAGACCCACTCATATGATTTTTAGAGAATCTTGTGCGCTGGAGCCCCATGCGGCGCCAGAAGGCATGGGCTAACATCCATAGAAAACTATCAAAATCGCCTATTTCAGCTTCCTTGGCCCATAAAATCCTACCAGGCCTCCACCAATGCCATTGGGCCACCTGAGCCTCTTCCCAGGCTAGTTACGGACCAACTCGTATGATTTTTTAGGAATTTTGTGCCGAAGCCCCATGCAGCGCCAAAATCCATGAGTTAACACCCATAGAAAAACTTCCAAAATCGCTTGTTCGTCTTCGTTGGCCCATTAAATCCAACTAGGCCTCCACTAATGCCACCAGGCCTTCTGGGCCTTTTGCCGGGCTCGTTACAGATCCACTCATAGGATTTTTTGGGAATCTTGCGCCAAAGCCCATGCAGGGCTAGAATCCGTGGGCTAACACCCAAAGAAAACTGCTTAAATTGCCTGTTTCGACTTCCTTGGCCCATAAAATCCTACATAGCCTTTGCCAAAGTTGTCGGGCCACCTGGGCCTCTTGTTGGGCTTATTGTGGACCCACACATATGATATTTGGTAATCTTGCACCGGAGCCCCATGCAGCGTCAGAATCCGAGGGCCAACTCCCTTAGAAAATTGTCGAAATCACTTGGTTCGGCTTCATTGGCCCATACAATCCTACCAGGCCTCTACCTCCATCAACAGGCCACTTGGTCCTCTTGTCGGGCTCATTGCAGACCCACTTGTATGATATTTTGGGAATCTTACGCCAGAGCCCCATGCAATACTAAAATTCGTGGGTTAATACCCACAGAAAACTGCTGCAATCGCCTGTTTCGGCTTCTTTGACCTATAAAATCCTACCAGGCCTTCGCCAGCGCCGCTGGGTAACCTTGTCCTCTTGCCGAGCTCGTTACAGATCCACTCATATGATTTTTCAAGAATCTTGCATTGGAGCCCCATGTAGCGCCAGAATTCGCGGGCTAAGACCTACATAAAACTACTGAAATTGCCTATTTCGGCTTCCTTGGCCCATAAAGTCTTACCAGGCCTCTTCTAACACCACAAGGCCACCTGGGCCTCTTTCTGGGCTAGTAACGGAGCCACTCGAATGATTTTTCGGGAATCTTGTGCCTGAGCCCCTTGTAGCATCAGAATTCGTGGGCTAACACCCACACAAAATTGCTGAAATCGTCTGTTTCGAATTTCTAGGACATAAAATCCTACATGGCCTCTGCCAATGGCGTCGGGCCACCTAACCCTCTTGCCAGGTTTGTTGCGGACTCACTCGTGTGATTTTTTGGGAATCTTGCATCAGAGCCCCATGCAACACCAGAATTCGTGGGCTAACACCCATAGGAAACTACCAAAATCGCTTGTTTTGGCTTTCTTGGCTCGAAAAGTCATACCCCCATAAAATTCTACCAGGTCTTCGCTAACGCCGCTGAGCCACCTGGGCCTCCTGCTAGGCTCATTGAAGACCCACTCATATGATTTTTCAGGAATAGGCCTCCGCCAACGCCGCCGAGTCACCTGGGCCTCTTGCCAAACTCGTTATGGACCGAGTCGTATCATTTTTCAGGAATCTTCTACCGGAGTCCTATGCAGCACCAGAATTCATGGGCTAACACCCACAAAAAGCAGCTGAAATTGCCTATTTCGGCTTTCTTGGCCCATAAAATCATACGAGGCCTCTGCCAATGCCGCTGGGCCACCTGGCCCTTTTTCAGACTTGTTGTGAACTCACTCATATGATTTTTTGTTGATCTTGCACCGAAGCCCCATGCAATGCTAGAATCCATGGGCTAACACCCATAGAAAACTGTGAAAATGACTTGTTACGGTTTTCTCGGCCCATAAAATCCTTCCAGGCCTGCGCCAACGACGTGCGACCACCAAGGCCTCTTGTAGGGCTCGTTGTAGACCCACTCAAATGATTTTTCAAGAATCATGTGTCAGAGCCCTATGCAGCGCCAGAATCCATGGGCATAGAAAATTGTCGAAATCACCTATTTTGGCTTCTTTGGCCCATAAAATACTACCAGGCCTCCGGCAATGCCGTCAGTCAACCTGCGCCTCTTGCCGGGCTTGTTGTGGATCCACTCGTATGATTTTTCAGGAATCGTGCACCAGAACTCCATGCTGCACCATAATACGTGGGCTAACACCTACACAAAACTGCCAAAATTGCCTGTTTTGGATTCCTTGGCCAATAAAATCCAACAGGCCACCGCTAGCGCCGCGGGGCTACTTGGGCCTCTTGCTGGACTCATTGTGGACCCACACATATAATTTTCTGAGAATCTTACGTCGGAGCCCCATGTAGCGCCAGAATCTTTGGGCTAACACACATAGAAAACTGCTGAAATATCCTGTTTTGGCTTCCTTAGCCCATAAAATCCTACTAGACCTCCGCCAGCACTGCCGGGCCACCCGGGCTTTTTATCGGGCTCGTTCCAGACCCATTCGTATGATGTTTTTGGAATCTTGTGCTGGTGCCCCATGTAGTGCCATAATTTGTTGGTTAACACCCACAGAAAACTATCAAAATCGCCTATTTCGGCTTACTTAGCCCATAAAATCCTACCAAGCTTCCGTCAATGCTGTCGGGCCACCTGAGGCCTCCTACTGAGCTCGTTATGGACCCACTCATGTGCGTTATCAGGAATTTTACGTTGAATCCCCATGCAACACCAGAATCCGTGGGCTAACACCCATAGAAAACTGCCAAAATTGCCTTTTTCGGCTTTCTTGGCCCATATAATCTTACCAAGATTCCGCCAAAGTTGTCGGGTCACTTGGGCCTCTTTCCAGGATCATTACAGACCCGTTCATTTGATTTTTAGGGAATCTTGCGCTGGACCCCCATGCAGCTCCAGAATCCGTAGGCTAATACTGACAGAAAACTATCGAAATCGCCTTTTTCAGCTTCCTTGGCCCATAAAATCCTAACAGGCCTCCACCAATACCCCGGGCCTCCTGGGCCTCATGCCGTGCTCGTTGTGAACCCACTCGTATGATATTTTAGGAATCTTGCGCCGGAACCCTAAGCAGGGCCAGAATCCGTGGGCTAACGCCCATGGAAAACTGCCCAAATCATCTGTTTCAGTTTTCTTGACCCATAAAATCCTACCAAGCCTCCGCCAACGCCACCAGGCCACTTGGGCCTTTTGCGGGGCTCTTTACGGACCCACTCATTTGAATTTTTGGGGAATCTTATGTCGGAACCCCATGCAGCACTAGAATCCATGGGCTAACACCCACAAAAATCTACCGAAATCATCTGTTTTGGCTTCTTGGCCCATAAGATCCTACCAGGCCTCCGCCAATACCATCAGGACACCTGGGCCTCTTGTGGACTTTTTGTGGACCCACTCATATGATTTTTTATGAATCTTGCATTGGAGCCTCATGTAGCGCCAGAATCTGTGTGCTAACACCCACAAAAAACTATAAAAATCGCTTGTTACAGCTTTTTTGGCCTATAAAATCCTACTAGGCCTCCGCCACCATTGTCGAGCCACCCAGACCTTGTGCCGGGCTCGTTGCGGACCCACTTATGTAGGTTTATGGGAATCTTGCGTCAGAGCCCCATGCAACGCCAGAATCCATGGGCTAACACCCATAGAAAACTGCCAAATTTGCATGTTTTGGCTACCTTGGCCCATAAAATTCTACCAGGTCTTCGCTAACGCCGCTGAGCCACCTGGGCCTCCTGCTAGGCTCATTGAAGACCCACTCATATGATTTTTCAGGAATCTTGCGCCAGAGCCCCTTGCAGCACCAGAATTCGAGGGTAACACCCACAGAAAACTATCGAAATAGTCCGTTCGGCTTTCTTGGCCCATAAAATCTACAAGGCCTCCGACAACACTATCGGGCCACCTGGGCCTCTAGCTAGGCTCTTTGCAGACCTACTCGTATATATTTTTTTGAGAATCTTGTGCTTGAACCCCAAGCAACGCTAGAATTCGTGGGCTAACACCCACAGAAAATTATCAAAATTGCCTTTTTCGGCTTTCTTGGCCCATAAAATCCTACAGGACTTCGCCAATGCTGTCGGGCCACCCAGGCCTTTTGCGAGCTCATTGCGGACCTACTCGTATGATTTTTTGAGAATCTTGTACTTGAGCCCCATGCAGCGCTAGAAACGGTGGGCTAACACCCACATAAAACTGTCAAAATTGCCTTTTTTGGCTTCCTTGGCCCATAAAATCCTTCCAGGATTTCACCAACGCTACCGGGCCACCTAGACATTTTGTCGGGCTCGTTGCGGATCCACTCATATGATTTTTTGAGAATCTTGCGCCGGAGCCCGATGCAGCGCTAGAATCCGTGGCTAACACCGATAAAAAATAGTCGAAATCACCAGTTAGGCTTCCTTGGCCCATAAAATCCTATCAGGTCTCCAACAACATCGTCGTGCCACCTGGGCCTCTTGCCGGGCTCTTTGCAGACCTACTCGTATAATTTTTCGAGAAACTTATGTCTGAGACCCATGTAGTGCCAGAATTCGTGGGAAAACACCCACAGAAAACTATCGAAATTGCCTTTTTCGGCTTTCTTGGCTCATAAAATCCTACCAGGACTCTAGCAACACTACCGGGCCACTTGGGCTTTTTGCCGTGCTTGTTGCAGACCCATTCGTATAATTTTTTGAGATTCTTGCACTAAAGTCCCATGCAGTGCTAGAATTCGTGGGCTAACACCCACAGAAAACTGTCAAAATTGCCTGTTCGGCTTCCTTGGCCCATAAAATCCTGCCAGGCCTCCGACAACACCGCCGGGCCATCAGGGCCTCTTGCCGAGATTATTGCGGACCTACTCATGTGATTTTTTGAGAATCTTATTTTTGCGTCCCATGCAGTGCTAGAATCCGTGGGCTAACACCCATAGAGAACTTTCAAAATCGCCTTTTTCGACTTCCTTAACCCATAAAATCCTACAAGGACTCCGCCAATGTTGTCAGGCCACGAAGGCCTTTTGCCAGGCTAGTTGCGAACCCACTCATATAAATTTTCAGAAATCTTGTGTTGGAACCACATGCAGTGCTAGAATCCATGGGCTAACACCCACAAAAAAATGCTAAAAATGCCTATTTCGGCTTTCTTGGACCATAAAGCCCTACGAGGCCTCCGCCAACACCGCCGGGCCACCTGGGCCTCTTGCTGGGCTTATTGCAGAGCCACTCGTATGATTTTTCAAGAATATTGTGCTGGAGCCCTATGCAGCGCCAGAATCCGTGGGCTAACACCCACATAAAACTGTTAAAATCGCTTGTTTCAACTTTCTTGGTCCATAAAATCCTACCAGGCCTCCTCCAACACTGCCGGGCCACTTGGGCCTCCTGCCTGGATTGTTGCGGACCCACGTGTATGAGTTTTAGGAATCTTACACTAGAGCCCTATGCAGCGCTAGAATTCGTGGGGTAACGCCTATAGAAAATTGTCAAAATTGTCTATTTCGGCTTTCTTGACCCATAAAATCCTACAAGGCCTCCGCCAACGCCGTCGAGCCACCTGGGCCTTTTACCGGTCTCTTTATAG
>DF365688.1:20923-39239 GCA_000787875.1 Solanum virginianum
TGAGATTTTTGAAAATGGTGTTTAAGCGCATTATGGCATTCTTATTGGGGCTATTCCTTCATAATTACTCTTATTATGTATACTTCTTTGACATTTGGGAACGAATCTTCCCAACGCGGAGACATTGAAACACCCCAAAAAGTGCCCAAAAATGTTCCTCGAAAATACCCATAATCGTATTCTCTTATATCTCAAAATTCATGCGTAATATCAAAAATTCAACTTCATATTTTTGATCAGGGGACAAAATTGAGTGAGAAATGGGTCTAACTCCAATTTTAGAGAAATTGTAGCAAACTTTGATTTTCCTAAGTTTGTGCAAAATAGTGGCAATCCCCGTTGGCTCAGCGACGCAGAGCCGTTGCAAAGCAGTATATTTTGTTGCCAGTTTTCTTGTTTCGTGCTAAGGCCTTGGGGTCTTGATCCTAAGCCTTCCTATGCATAATAACACCTATACTTAGTCATTTTTCAACCCCATATCATTGAAGCCATTCCCCAAAACCCTCTCAAACATAGCCAAATATTTCACCCCATTTCAAGTGTCCCAAACTCACTTCCGAATCTTAAGGAATTCAATCAAGCTTCAAGTTCTCATTCAAATCTTCATCATGAAAATCTCCAAAGTTGAGGTATGTGGGTTTCAACTATTGGGTCCTTTAACCCTTGGTGCCCAACCTTCTTTTTCATTAAATTGCATGTTTTCAAGTTGATTATTTATGGGTATCTTCTATTATGAAGTTTGAATATAAACTATGTTCGGAGTTCATAAAATGTGATTGCTTAAACATGTTTTGAGTTATGAATCTATGATCTATCATGAGATTTGATGAAGGGTTTCAATGTATATTGGATGATGGTGTTACCAAGTGTTGGTGGGTTGATTTATATTATGTTTTCTCACATGATTTCACTCTTGAATTGCATGATTTTAAAATTACACACTCGCCAATTGTTTGATAAAATGTCCAGTTTAGGGTTCTTGAGTTATTAATGATCTATTGCATGTCCTATGAGTTAAGTGACTCTATGATAATGAAAGTAATATATTTATGTGTTGACTTCATAAAAAGTACCTATAGTGTTGCAAGTTGATAACACCTTGTTGAGGGGGTGCTATGCCTCAACCACTATGATGGAGGATGCTATGTCCATCTAGCAGTTAAGGGGTATATACCTTGATTACTATGATGGAGGGTGCTATGTCCATCTACCAGTTAAGGGGTATATACCTTGGCCACTATAATGGGGGTGCTATGCCCATCTACCATGTTGAAGGGCATATACATTGACCACTTTAATGGGGGGTGATGCCCATCTACCAATTGAGGGGTAGATACCTCAATCGCCTTCCAAGGTGGTGGTGGGCTGTGGATTCCAAGTACTAGTGACTTGGTATATGATGATGGTCTCTTCGTACACATGTATTATGTTCTATATAAGCATCTTCCAATATTGATCGTGTATGTCATGTTGCTAATATACTATCTCTTGCTTATGACTATACATTTTGATTAAGTTGCCTATCTCTTGCTGCATTGCTGTCATGACCCAAAAATGGGCATGATGGAACTCGTCTTATCCCACCAAGATAAGTCTGCCTACAACCCAGCTATAACATTGAAATGCGGAATTATAACAAAAAAATGAAGGTTCAATTGTGGATGATAAGTCAACTTAATGAAAATCCCCCAAAACCTAATTGTCACGTGCACAAGTTTCTAATGTATTACAATAGATTCGAAAGGAAACACAAGTATCAAATGATATTGTCTCTAGAATAGAACAAAGTCATAAATAGGAGTAAGAAGTCAGCTAGGATAGCAAACAACTACCTCTCAGATTCTCCACAGGAAGCCTCAGACAAGGAAAAGTAGAGAGTATCATGACAATCCGGGCTCGCAACCTACAACATTGTTGTAGCAAGGGGTGAGTACCAACCACATGGTACTCAGCAAGTGAACTACTAACCACAAAATTAAGTAATGTAGAATACAGGTACCCCCCAACACTCCAACCAAACCCCATAACTACAGCCCACATGAAGTCAGTTTAGCCTATCAGCTCAAAATGTTCATAGCATATAGCTTAATAACCACACCATCTATTATATATCAATAATACAAGGAATCAAGTGCATCTATCACAAGTTTAAAAAAAACACTCACAAGTTTATATATGATAATAAGGTGTAATGCAATGCAGCACAATATTAAGTATAATGATGCATGTCTAACCTAGTATACACACCTGCTGTCTCACGGTCCGGGACCTATGGGGGACTTCTAGTCCATGCATCTGTCGTAGCGTTCGACATGACCCTCGAATTATAGTATCTGTCACAGCGTGCGACACATCCCTCGAATCCTATTATCTATCGCAGCATGCAACATATCCCTCGAATATGGTACATCCTCTCTTGTTCTCATTCTTTTTCAATCCACAGAATAATTGTCACAAAAGTCAATGCAAATAGGCGTGTTTACATAATAATGAGAAAATGATTTATTTTAATATAATGCACAATTCACAACATAGTTTGGTACAACCTCAATTCTAACTCAAGAGCTCAAAATCATTATCAACACCTCACACAAGAAGCACAAGATTCTATATACTTAACAAAGGTTAAGAAATTCACTTGCCTTAATAATTGAACACTCACTACAGGACT
This sequence comes from Solanum virginianum, assembly GCA_000787875.1. Taxonomy (NCBI): domain Eukaryota; kingdom Viridiplantae; phylum Streptophyta; class Magnoliopsida; order Solanales; family Solanaceae; genus Solanum; species Solanum virginianum. The sequence continues at coordinate 23,595 of DF365688.1, forward strand.
TGAGCCTTCCCCTTTTGTTGGGCTTCCAAATGAATGTAAGCTATCCAAAATTCTTAGTCATAATAAGATTTCAAAAATAACAACATCTACATTACTATATGTCTAGCCTAGACTCAAAAATATTTATTCAATTCTTTTCTTAATTCTTAACTTCAAGCTTAGGGTTAAGTCTTAATTTCTCTAAAATAATATAATTCTAAATAGTATTTATATAATATGATAATTATGAGAAGAATCTAAAAGGTGATGAACCATCTGATGGAAAGCAAAATAATATAAGTTGCTAGAAATTATCAATATAACCTAACAACTCTTTGTAATTCTTCTTTCAATTTGTTGAAATTTTCCACTAAGATTATACATACAGAATATAATCTCTATAACCTTAATTAGTGTAACACTAACATTCAGTAAGGACGAACAAAGGTAAGAATTATTTACCTAAAACGCTACAGTCCGGCGACAACCTTCTCTCCCTTTTTCTCTTATTTTTCTTTTCTTTTATTCTCTTCTATAGGGCTGCGTATGTAGCCCTTTCTGCTTAAATATTTTTATTAATTATTGAATAAATAGAATAGGTTATTTGACTAAATTATTCTTTTAACCCATCAACTAAATTAATTATCTCAAATTATTCTTTATCTAAATAATGAAAGTTATTGGATAGTCCAAAATACCCATTTAAAATATTTCAAGATAAATCTTGTAGGAAATCAGGAGCACTGATTCTCAAAATGACCTAATGGTTATATTATCCACCACTAAAGATCATGTTCGTCCTCGAACATAAGGTAGAAGAAAGTACATGAAGCTTCGAAGAGATAGGGATATTTGCCACGCATGTCAGACTCCATCTCCCAAGTCGCCTGGCTTTCAGACCTTTCTATCCAATCTAGATATAGACTCTTGTTCAAATGACAAGTCTGGACTCAATACCAGCAAATCAAATGAGAGTATATGAGACTCATCGGGCACATACTTCCTGAGCATAGAGACATGGAACACAGGATGTACAGATGATAAGCTAGGTGGCAATGCCAGTCTATATGCTACCTCTCCAACTCTCTCTAAAATCTCAAATAGGCCAATAAATTGAGGGCTAAGCTTGCCCTTCATCCCAAACCGCATCACACCCTTCATGGGTAACACTTTGAGCCAAATATGATCACCCTGTATAAACTCTAATGCTGGGACCCTCCTATCTACATAACTCTTTTGTTGACCCTAGGTCATCAACAATCTACCCTGAATCATACGAACCTGCTCCATAGCATCTCCCAGAAAGTCTGCATCTAATGAGTCCATCTCAATAGAATCGAAAAAATCAATCGGAGATCTGCATCATCTACCATACAAAGCCTCAAATGAGGCTATCTGAATACTGGAGTGATAACTATTATTGTAGGCGAACTCTGCTAAGGGCAAGTGTTGGTCCCAACGGGTACCAAAATCAATCACACACGCTCACAGCATGTCCTCTAACACCTAAATAGTCTACTCAGACTGTCCATCTGTCTGAGGGTGAAAGGCTGAGCTCATATGCAGCTGCGTACCTAGACCATGCTGCAAGGCCCTCCAAAAATGTAAAGTGAAGAGTGAACCCCGATCAGAAATGATAGAAACGGGCACACCATGCAAAGTCATAACCGCCCACAGTAGTGGGCAAACCCACCATAAAATCTGTAGTGATTCGCTCCCACTTCCTTGTAGGAATGGGCATCTACTGAAACTCACCTCCAGGCCGCTGGTGCTCACACTTAACCTGTTGATAAGTCAAACACTTAGCCATGAACTCTGAAATATCCTTCTTCATACCACACAACCAATAGCGCTGACTCAGGTCATGATATATCTTCGTTGCTCCTGGATGAATGGAATAGCGAGTGCAGTGAACCTCTTCAAGAATCAACCTAATCAAATCACCCACCTTAAGCACACAGACTCCCTCCAATCCTTAAAACACCATCAGGATCAAGCACCACGTTTTTACCCTCTCCTCTGGTCACTTTATCTTTGATGAGGCATAACTTCTCGTCCTCAAATTGGCGCTCTTGAATCTGGTCCATCAAGGAGAAATGAGCCTCAAGGAAAGCAAGTACACTACCCTTATCAAAAAGCTATAACCTATCTAGGCCATTAGCTAGACGCTCAACATCCCTGGCCAAAGGTCACTTTTCCACTCGAATGATGGTTAGACTTCCTATGCTAGGAGCCTTTCTACTTAAGGCATTAGCCATGACATTCGCCTTCCCCGGATGATATAGAATGGTTAAATCATAGTCCTTTAGCAACTCCATCCATCTACGCTGCCTTAAGTTTAGATCCCTTTGACTAAATACATACAGAAGGCTTCTATGAACAGTGAAGACCTCACAATGCACACCATATAAGTAATGATACCACAACTTAAGAACAAAAACCACAGCTACTAGCTCTATGTCATGAATGGGATAATTCTTCTCATGAACCTTCAATTTCTAGAAGCATAGGCAATTACTTTACCCCTTTGCATCAATACACTACCTAACCCCACTCCTGACGCATCACAATATACTGTATAGTCCACACCTATCTCAGGTAATGTCAAAATGGGAGTTGATGTCAACAAAAACTTGAGCTATTGGAAGCGCACCTCATACTCTTCAGACCAATGGAAGACTACATTCTTTCAAGTTAACCTGGTCAATGAGGTAGCAATGGAAGAAAACCCCTGAATAAACTGTCGATAGTACCCAGCTAACCCCATAAAATTACAAATCTCGATAGCTGAAGTAGGCCTTGTCCACCCTCTAACTGCCTCTACCTTAGCTGGATCCACTCTAATCCCCTTCTTGGACACCACATGCCCTAAGAATACTACCGAATTAAGCCAGAACTCACACTTGGAGAACTTCGTATATAACTTTTCCTCTCTCACCTCTGTAGTACTAGCCTCAAGTGACGAACATGATCAGCTTCAGTTTTGGAATATACCAAGATGTCATCTATGAACACTATTACAAAAGAATCTATGTATGGATGAAACACCGTGTTCATCAGCTCCATGAACGTTGTAGGGGCATTAGTCAACCCAAAAGATATCACCAAAAACTTATAGTGGCCATAACGAGTTCGAAAAGCTGCTTTAGGGATATCTAATGCTCTAATCCTCAACTGATGATAACCAGAACTCAAGTCAATTTTAGAGCACAAAGCTGCTCCCTAAAGCTGATCAAACAAGTCATCAATACGAGGAAGAGGATATTTGTTCTTGATAGTCCCTTTGTTCAACTGCCTATAGTCAATACACATCCTCATGGACCCATCTTTCTTTTTCACAAACAAGACTGGGGCACCCCAAGGTGACATACTAGGACGAATAAACCCTTTCCTCAGCAAATCTTGAAGTTGTTCCTTTAATTCCTTCAACTCAGCTGGAGCCATTCGATATGGAGGGATGGAGATGGGCTTAGTGCCTGGCTCAAGATCAATAGGAAAATCTATATCCCTATCTGGAGGAACACCTGGAAGGTCAGTAGGAAAGACATCGATAAACTCTTGAACCACCAGAATAATTAATAAGAAAGTCAATGTCCCTATTAGGAGGAACATTTGGAAGGTCAGTAGGAAACACATCGACAAACTCTTGAACCACCGAAATGGACTCTATAGAAGGTGGATCAACATTAGTATCCTAAATGAAAGCCAAGTAAGACAAATACCCCCAATCAATCAATTTCTGAGCATGGACGTAAGAGATGACTTTGCTTGGATAAGAACCACTATCACCCTTCCACTCACTTTTTGGTACCCCGGGCATGGGTAAGGTCACCATTTTTGCATAACAATCAAAAATAGCATGATATAGGGAAAGCCCATCCATCCCTAAGATAACATCAAAATCTACCATCTCCAGAAAAATCATATCTACCCAAGTATCATGCCCAAACAAAGAAACAAGATAGGATCGATACACTTGATTAACCACTAAAGGCTCACGTATTGGTATAGAAACATGAATGGGTACAGGCATACGATCACATAGAAAGTCGAATCCAGGTGAAAAGTAGGATGACACATAGGAGTAGACAGATCCAGGATCAAACAATACAGATGCAGAATGATGACAAACCGTGATAATACCTGTGATGACTGTATTAGAAGCTTGTGCATCGGGCCTCCCTGGAAATGCATAGCAATGTGGTCCCCTAATAGCACTTGTCTGAGCAATGCCTCTACCCCCACTCTGTGGGACTATGGAACCACTCGCTCCTCTACCTGGAATGTGGCCACCTCTATCTGTCTGAGCTCTGCCTCGTCCTCTATATGGTGGTGGTGCCGGTGGTCTAGTCTTAACTGAAGATTTAGGATGGGGCCCACCTTATCCCCCGATAAAGGACACTGTCATATCAAGTGATCAGGATCTCCACAACCATAATAAAACCTCTGACTCTGGGACTGATATGCTAATCCTGACAAACTACCATAGATGTCTCGCCCTGTAGACCCACGATGTGTCTGACCACCCTCAGAAGCAGGTAATGATGCATGAACTGGTCCTCGACGCTGGGATGGGCCATCCCCTCTATAAAAAAATCTACCTCCAGATGAGGTACTCAAAAATTGGCCGGATGCATAACTGGTCTTCGACGCTGGGATGAGCCACCCCCTCTATAGAAACCTCTACCTCCAGATGAGGTACCAGAAAACTGACCGGATGCACGGGCCCTCTTAGGGTCCCCAAACTCTTCTCTCTTTATCAGCTCTGCCTCCTTAGCAGCACTCACAATAGACTAGAAAGAGGCCCTATCTCTAGATACTGTAAACACTGGCTGTCGAATAGAATATGTCAATTCTCTCATAAGCCTACAAACTTTCTCTGTCTCGTTTGGAATAATGGCAGTAGCATGTCTAGATAACGGACAAAAATGGGTCTCATACTCGATGACTGATAAGCCATCCTGCCTTAGACTCTCAAATCTCAATCGACTCTCCTTCCTCACATTATAAGGGACAAATGTATCATAAAAAGCACCAGAGAACATCTCCCAAGACACTGTGGGAGATCCCACAGGCAAAGATTCTGAATATGTCCTCCACCATTCTCTGGCTGGCCCCCAAAGCTGAGGAGTAATATATCGAACCCCGTGTGACTCAGCTAAGCCAAAAGTATCCAACAACTCCTTATAAGTATTGGCTGGCCTATGAAGCTGAAGAGTAACATATCAAACCCCGTGTGACTCAGGTAAGTTGACAGTATCCAACAGCTCCCTACAAGTAGTCAGAAACGCATGAGCATCCTCTATCCTTCCACCCTGAAGTTAAGGTGGGTTCATCTTCCTAAACAACTCATAGCACTGCTGCTCATTCTAAGTCAATGTAGCCGATGATGCACCCTGAACCTCAATAGCTGGTGCAGGATCAATCTCAACTCTAGTACCCAATGGTAGGTGCTCTACTAGATCATGAACTAGGGGAGCATGATGCTGATCCGGAGTCTGAGCTCCTCCACCAGTCTGAGAACCGCCTGGCATGCACGTCATATTACCACTCGGTGCAAGACTCTCAAGTACATTCAGCAACCTCAATAAAGTATCCTGTAACAAAGGTGAGGCCACGTACTCTGAATGAACCTAGTCCTGACCAACCTCTATTTGTGGCTCCAGAGAAGGCCCTCCCGTCTGACTTCTAACTCATGCTGCTCCTCAGGTATGACCTCTCACTGATGCTACTCCACGGCCACATCCCCTAGTGCGGCCTCTTCCCCTACCTCTAACTGGGGCCTTGACAACTGCCTCAGGAGCTGCCTCACCTCTACCACCAGAAATAGTAGCTCTAGTCCTTGCCATCTATTAAAAGAACATGGGCATAACTCAGTACCAATAAACATAACCACGCACGATAAGAGAGAACAAATAAAAGTAAGTTTCCTAACAGTCTCCAGAGCCTCTCAAAGATAAGTACAGACATCTCCATATTGATCCTTGAGACTCTACTTAGACTCAACTTTTATGCACATGAGACCTATGAACCTAGGCTCTGATACCAACTATCATGACCTAAAAATGGGCGTTATGGCACTCGTCTTATCCCACAAAGACAAGTCAGCCTACAACCCAGCTATAACATTATAATGCGGAATTATAATAAAAAAATAAAGGTTCAATTGCGGATGATAAGTCAACTTAAAGAAAATCCCCCAAAACCTGGTTGTCACATGCACAAACTTCTAATGTATTACAATAAATTCAAAAGGAAACACAAGTATCAAATTATATTGTCTCTAGAATAGAACAAAGTCATAAATAGGAGTAAGAAGTCAGGAACCCTCAGAAAAGGAAAAGTAGAGAGTATCGCGATAATCCGGGCTCGCAACCTACAAAATATTTGTAGCAAGGGGTGAGTACCAAACATACGATACTTAGCAAGTGAACTACTAAACATAGAATTAAGTAATGTAGAATACAGGTACCACCCAACACTCTAACTAAACCCCACAACTACAGCCCGCATAAAGTTAGTCCAGCCTATTAGTTCACAAAGTTCATATCATATAGCTCAATAACCATACCATCTATTATATATCAGCAATACAAGAAATCAAGTGCATCTATCACAAGTTTTAAAAAAACACTCACAAGTTTATACATGATAATGAGGTGTAATGCAGTGTAACACAATGTCAAGTATAATGATGCATGTCTGACCTAGTTATACACACTCGTTTTCTCACAGTCCGGGACCCATGGGGGACTTCTAGTCCATGCATCTGTCGTGGCGTACGACACGACCCTCAAATTATAGTATCCATCGTGGTGTGTGACACGTCCCTCGAATATGGTACATCCTCTCTAGTTCTCATTCTTTTTCAGTCCACAGAATAATTGTCATAAAAGTCAATGCAAATAGGCATATTTACACAATAATGAGAAAATGACTTATGTTAATACAATGCACAATTCACAACAACATTGTTTGGTACAACTTCAACGCTAACTCAAGAGCTCAAAATCATTCTCAACACCTCACACAAGAAGCACAATTTATATACTTAACAGAGGTTAAGAAATTCACTTTCCTTAATAATTGAACACTCACTGTGGGACTTGAGCCTTCCCCTTTTGTTGGGCTTCCAAATGAATGTAAGCTATCTAAAATTTTTAGTCATAATAATATTTCAAAACTAACAACATCTACATTACTTTATGTCTAGCCTAGACTCAAAAATATTTATTCAATTCTTTCCTTAATTCTTAACTTCAAGCTTAGGGTTAAGTCTTAATTTCTCCAAAATAATATAATTCTAAATACTATTCATATAATATGATAATTATTAGAAGAATCTAAAAGGAGATGAACCACCTGATGGAAAGCAAAATAATATAAGTTGCTGGAAATCATCCATATAACCTAACAACTTTTTCTAATTCTTCTTTCAATTTATTGAAATTTTCTACTAAGATTACACATACAGAATATAATCTCTATAACCCTAATCAGTGTAATACTAACATTCAATAAGAACGAACAAAGGTAAGAATTATTTACCTAAAATGGTGTAGTCTGGCGGCAACCTTCTCTCTCACTTTCTCTTATTTTTCTTTGCTTTCATTCTTGTCTATAGGGCTGCGTGTGCAGCCCTTTATACTTAAATATTTTTATTAATTATTGAATAAATAGTATAGGTTATTTGATTAAATTATTATTTTAACCTATCAACTAAATTAATTATCTCAAATTATTCTTTAACTAAATAATGAAAATTATTGGATAGTCCAAAATACCCATTTAAAATATTTCAAAATAAATCTTGTAGGAAATCAAGAGTCGTAATTCTCAAAATGACCTAATGGGTCATTACATCTACATACTCAGTACATTCAAATGTACTAACGCATACTTTATGCCTACATGATGTTACCATGTCGTAATCGGAGCCCCTCACAATCTTCCTTCCCATGGCTAGTTGACTATTTTGAAGATAAGCTATTGGTGAGTCCTCAAGTTTAGGGACACTAGCTTGCCACTCTTACTTTTGCTCTTTTCTTATGTTGCATTTTGATACTAAAAGGGTGAGCCCCAAAAGTGTCTTGGACCCTGCCCAATCTATGCTAGAGGTATTGTTGGACAAGTTATCTAATTATGCTTAAGCTTGACTCTTTTGATGATCTATACTATTAAAGATTTCCCTTAGTCCCTCTATCCTTATTTCTATTCTCTTATTATTATTTAATTGCTTCCGCGACCAAGGATGTGTAAATGATATGCTAAGAGGCTTTTTTTGGGTCCTTCTTTAGGTTTTCAATTATTTAATTGCTTCTGTGACCAAGGATGTGTAAATGATATGATAAGAGGCTTGTCTAGGGTCTCCCTTTGAGTTCCCATTTGTTGTATCCAATCTAGGCCCTAGGCTTGGGTCATGACATATTTACCCTTAACAAACCCAATCCAAACTACTTACCCTTAAAGGACCCATGTGTAACGCTCGATAAAATTACAAAAATACCTTTAGAGGAGAGATGTATGTATAATGCGTCTTCCCATGCTCTATTTGCAAATTTGAGACAAGATTTGCAATTAGCACGGAAAGTTGAGTGGGAAAATGGTCTCAGTCGATTTGTAGAGCAACTGGATCAAAAAATATTTTTTTGATTTGAAAACTAAAATAGTGTTTGTGCGCATTAGGGCCGCGACGAGCCTTGGCCGCGGACCCTGACTTAAGTTCTTTTTATTTTTTCGACGGGGATTGGAAAAGCTCGTTAAAAAAGAATTTTGAAAAAATTACACTACTTGGCACCCAGTCTGCGACGCCAACTGGGTATTTCCAAGTTGAAAATTTTCTTTTAATTCATGAGGGGCATTTTCAACATTTTTCAACCCCTCATAAACGTAAACCATGATTTAATAAAGCATTTTTAGTCCAAAAAAAGGGTCTATAAACCCTATTCTAAAGCCTTTAAACACATATAAACTAGAGAGAAGAAGAGAAGAAGCAAGGGTTCTTGAGGTCAAGGCTGAATTGTCCTTTTATTCAGGAAAGTAAAGCTACCTAAATCGTTGGATTGTGTTCATCCATGCGCCCTTTCGTGTACTTGAGTTAATATCATGAGTGTCATGACCCAAGCCTAGGGCGTAGATGTGACACGATGAATGAAGAAACCGAAGGAACCACAAACAAGCCTCTTAGCATATCAATCAAACATCCTTGGTCATGGAAGCAAAATAACCTCAACAAGAGATATAAATAAGGGCAAAAGTACTAAGGTAAGTCTTGATATTCATAAAGAATAAGAGAGTCAAAGTTCAAAGTATAAGTACATTAATTGTTCCAACAACACCACTAAAAATAGATTGGAGCAGGGGCCAAGATACTCTCCAGTCTCACCCTCATAGTATCAAATGTTCAACATAAGGTAAAAAACAAAAAATATCAAGAGTAACATAGATAGCGTCCCCGAACTTGAGGACTCACCAAAGCGTATCTCCAGAGCACTGAACTAGCGGCATGGAGGATGATTGAGAGGTGCTCTAGTTCCTACATGGTAACATCATGTAGGCATAGAGTATGTGTTACTACGTTTGAATAAACTAAGTATGTAGGATGCAATGCAACAAGACATAGGCAACATAGTCAAAATGTGTAAGCATAAGTAATAGATAAGTGTAATGTCAATATGACATGCATGATCAATGCTTGAGGTAAAATATGCTTGTAAATGTTATAACTAGCAAAAATGGATTACATGTGTAGGAAGAGACCAACTCAACATATCCCAAGCATACTATTACTTGAACACGAAGGCATGTCATCCCCTTTAAAGGTGATTGAGGTAACTACCCCTCAACGTGGCAGTACGGGCATGCCACCCCCGATAAGGTGATTGAGGTATATACCCCCAACGTGGTAGTATGGGTATGTCACCCCCCAATAAGGTGATTGAGGTACAAACCCCTCAACGTGGTAGTACGGGCATCCCGCCCCCATAAGGTAATTGAGGTACATGTCCCTCAACATGGTAGTGCGGGCATGCCACCCCCCAACAAGGTAATTGAGACTTGTCACCCCCTCAACAAGGTGATTGGGTATGCCACCCCCTAACAAGGTGTGGTCAACTTGCAACACCATCGATACTTTTCATGAATTCAATACATACATATAATACCTTAATCATCATAAAGTCCCTTGACTCATAAACCATGTAACAGATAATCAATAGCTTAAGAATCAATATTAAGACATTTTATCAAACACTTAGCGGGTGTGTAATGCTAGTTCAAAATCATGCAATTCAAGAGTGAAGTAATATGAGAAAACTCAATGTAAATCAACCCACCAACACATAGTAAAACCCTTATGTAAGATACCTTGAAATCCCTCATCAAATCTCATAATAGATCATAGTTTCATAGCTCAAAATATGCATAGTCAATCAACATTTCATAAAACCCCAACAAGGTTATATTCAAAATTGATAATAAAAGATACCCATAGATAATCCAACTAGAAAACATGCAATTTTCATAAAAAGGAAGGTTGTGTACCATGGGTGAAAGAACCCAATGGTTGAAACACACATACCTCAAACTTGGGTTTCCTTGGTGTAGACTTGAAGGAGACTTGAAGATTGAATAGAGTTCTTGAGATCCAGAATTAAGATTGAGACGCTTGAATTTGGATGAAATATTTGGTTAAGTGTTAAAGAGGGTTTTGAGAGGGTCTTGAGTGATATAAAGTTGAAAAATGGCTAAGTATAGGTGTTTTTACGCATAAGTGAGCATGGTGCTCAGAATTGTAGGGAAAAATTGACACAATGCCACTGGATTTCAAAATCTTTGAAAATTATTTTTTTGCTAGGGTCCTCTAAAAGTGGGGCTATACCCATTTCCCACTCAATTTTACCCCTTGATCATGAATATAAAGTCAGATTTTTAATATCACGCACGGATTTTGAGTTATATGGAAATTATGATTATGGGCATTTTCGAGACACATTTTTAGGCATCTTTGGGGCGTTTCAATATTCTCCCTTGGGAACATTCGTCCCCAAATGTCAAAGAAACCAAAATAAGAGAAGTAATCATGAAGAGTATAGCCTAACATGAATGCAACAAATGTATTTAAACATCATTTTCAAAAATCTCAACATGTATGTCAAAAATCACCATAAACTTGTCAACATAAACATGAATGCATGCAAAATGATATAAGAGCTGAAACTTAAGACTTGAAATCATATAGAGGACTTAATTTAGTACCTTAGGCTTAAGTAGAGTGGAACAGATATTGATATCTCCTTCTCATGTCCGCCTCAAATTCCCATGTGGCACTTTCAACTTGTTCGTTTCTCTAAAGAACCTTGATGGAAGCTATATCCTTGTTTCTCAACCTCTTCACTTGCCTATCAAAAATTTCTACCGAAACCTCCTCATAAGTCAAATTATCTTCTACCACACCCACAACATCCAAAGGTAAAATAGCACTCGTGTCGCCCACAACTTTCTCAACATTGACATATGGAAGACCGGATGAACCATATTCATATTAATAGGAAACTCCTCAACACTCTATAAGGACCCACAAACCTTGGGCTGAATTTACCCTTCTTGCAAAATCGGACTACAGCTATCACGACCCGATCCCGCGGGCCGTGACTGGTGCCCGGATGGGCACCCAAACATAATTACAGAACCAGACTTCCAAATAAATGACTGATGCTAGCAGAATACCAAACCTACTGTCAAATCTGATCCAACATGTCTAAATATTTTAACAAAATTTCCAAACAGATTTACTTATACTCTACAGATTATTCGAAAATGACCAGCATATCAAATGATGCCGATAGAATCCAAACGGAACCAACAAAATATCATATATGTAAATAGGGGCCGAAAAGGCCGCTATGGCGGGTAGAATTGCCTATCAAAGACACTAAATGTATTATCCAGGTCGAATCAGACAAACTGGGCACAACCCACACGTGCATATATCCACAGACCTCTAAGCAAACTGACAGAATCATAGGATGGGAAAGGGCCCCTCGTACCCCGAATAGATATACATATATACATATAATGCAATAAACGAATGTACACATATAAACCAAAAGTAGGCTCCAAAATAGGGGAGCACTCCAAACCGCAGAAGGATGTCCTAAGCTGATGAGTCACCCACTCTGTATCAAAACCTGCGGGCATAAACGCAGCCCCTGAAGCAAAGGGGGTCAGTACGAAGTATGTACTGAATATGTAAAGTAGAAAGTATAGAATATAAATCGAAATAGTAATAAAATAAAAAACATAGTAAGCGGATGCATATTTGTAATATAAAAATACTTACTTTCAAAAATACCAGAAGCATATCCAAAATATCAAAATGTTTACTTTCAAAATAAGAAATCATGCCTAACGCACAGGAAATATGGTCGCCCACCCGTCAATGGCACCATAACACGACATAACACCAGAAAGTTTCAAATCTCCAAATCCCCGATGCACCTCACATGGTGTCATATATCACATATCAAACATAGAATAAGTGAGCCAGGGCGATCTTCCGCCCTGCACTCACAAGTCAGAATGGCAACATATCAGAAGGCCCAATCACAACATAACACCAATCTAAGCGGAGCCCGGCCCTTGGGCGAAGCCAGCCCACTGAACATGACATAACACTGAAATATACATATATATCATTAGTGTGCATGATAACAATCAGCCCGGGACCAGTGAACGATAACAAAATGGGCACGAGCGGAGTAGTGAGGAATCATATGCATAAAATAATTATCATAAATCCAAAAGATAAGTAAAATAATCATATTTGAAATCAAAATAATATTTATTACAAATCCTTTCAACAGTTATCGAAACGCATATAAGGGCATCGCGGGACCCATGGCCGGTGGGAACCCAAACTGGCCCAACGTATGAGGAGCTTACTCATCCTAAACCATACGGACAACGAGGTATTTCTAATGGTTTTCAAAACAATTCGAGCTCTCTAACAAAATTTATGGACGTTGGTAGTTTTAAAATTATTAGAGAATAAATTCCTTCAAAACTTATCAAATTTTGCATATTTTGCAACTTACAAACTTTAAAAACATAAGAGTCAATATTATAACAAAGTTAATACAAGAGTGCCAAGGAATGAATACGGATTGTACACAAGCTCGGATTGCGGGAATAGAGTTCGTAAACAAAGTTAACACAAGAGTTCCAAGGAATGAATACGGACTGTACACCAGCTCAAATTGCAGGAGTAGAGTTCGTACCATAACCTATATATTTCTAAGACATGTCAAAAAGTAGGATAGCTTTACATACCTCGAACGCCTTCCAAAATAGTCCAAGTGCAAACCAACTCCAACTTATGCTTCGAGATGCTCAAAGTCTACAAATAATCCATAACATACCAAACAATTAAGTAAAGACTTCTTAACATTAAATTCCAAATTTACCCTTAATTCTTTAAAAATTTCGGTAGTACTTCCCCTTAAAATTATTCTACCCCGAATTCCAACTCGGCTTAAATCAATCAACAACAACAACAACCCAACATCATTAACAATCAATTCCAAGGCCAACATAACAACAATATCTCTATGTAACACCATGTACAATATAACAAGAAATTCGTCAAACATAACAACATATGCATAAAGATGATGTTCATCCACTCCTTCACACTACAATGATCACAATATACTAACTAGGCCTCCATACGTAATTCCAACGCAACACAACACCATATAACATACATGTACTCATTTAACCCCAACATTCCACATAAACATGTAAATGGTTTTCAAATTCTTGCTTCACCCTATAATGACCATATTACACTTAACTAAACATCAATTCATAAATTCCTAACATCAAAATAATTTTAGAATGAAAAAAAAAAAGAATTTCCCAACTTACTGTTCATGGTCGAAACTTTTGGCTTTGTTCTTCAAGGTTTTCTTGATTTTGTTCTAACTATGGAAATGTGTAGAAAATGTCAAGGTGATCTTGTATATGTATATATTTATAGACAAATTAATCTTGCCAAGTGTACCATACTTGGCCCAATCAAAATTGAACACCCATCAAGTGGATCCCACCTTATCTTCTAGAACCAACTTTCAAAAAGTACACTTTGGCCCCAAACTTTTTGATAATACCACTTTGCTCCTAAACTCTCCAATAATACTACTTTAATCCCAAATTTTCCAACATTGCCACATTAGTCTCAAACCCAAACTTTTTGATAATGCCACTTTGGTCCTAAACTCTCCAGTAATGCCACTTTAATCTCAAATTTTCTAACAATGCCACATTAGTCCTAAATTTTTCATAATTGTTCCAATATACGAACTGCGGGTTCTAACATCTTCCGCCCTTTAGACATTCATCCTCGAATGTTAAAGTGGCCTTACGAACCACGTGAACAACTTAAGAGGAGTTTCCTTTCCATTTGCTCTTTAACTTCCCAAGGGGTTACCCATCCTAGTACTACTCACACCCAAGCACGCTTAACTTCGGAGTTCTGATGAGATCTGGTGCGTTAGTGCTGGTATGATCGCATCCGAGGATTTCCCTTCAGCTATCACAATAATACATTCCACATTCATCTATGGACACTCTGAGGACGAATTGCTCTGATACCACTTCTGTCATGACCCGATCCCGCGGGCCGTAAATGGTGCCAGGATGGGCATCCAAACATAATTACATAACCAGACTTCCAAATAGATGACTGATGCCAGCAGAATACCAAACCTATTGTCAAATCTGATCCAACATGTCTAAAATTTTTAAGGAAATTTCCAGACAGATTTTGTCACAACCCAACCTATGGGTCGTGACTAGTACCCGATTGGGGCACTCAGACACAAATGCCACACTAGAATCTAATTATAGCAGCTAACTTTTTACAGAAAGAGAATAAATTCCTTCAAAACTTATCAAATTTTGCAGGCACTCAGACACAAATGCCACACTAGAATCTAATTATAGCAGCTAACTTTTTACAGAAATTTCGGCAGAGTTTCCTTTGTTTTCTTAACAAACTAAAACCAGCATACAGACAATCCCAGCAACAGAACATATATACGTACATGCGGGCTGACAAGGTTACCGCTGCAGTTAAACCGCCTAACAAACACAACATATATTCATAAAATACAAACTGACATATCCTACACTCACAGGAGTCCACAGACCTCTATACAGATAGACTAAATCAAAAGATGGGATAGGGCCCCGCCGTACCCTCAAGCGAATATAATACAAAGTAATGAAGTAGCATGTATACCAATAGTGGATCCGAAGCAAAGGAGCTCTTCAAATTGCAAACAGGATTCCTAAACTGGTGGCCCGCTACTCTGCGCGTCTGTACCTGCGAGCATGAAATGCAGCCCCCGAAGAAAGGGGGTCAGTACGAATTACATATCGAATATGCAAAGAAGAAAGTACAGAGTGTACATATACACGTATCAGGACAACCAACAAAATAACAGTACAATAGCTAAAAGCATGCCCAAAATATATCAAAGTACATACTTTCCAAAATAAATCGAATATGAACTGAGGGATAACTGAACAAAAGTACAGGGGCAATTGTATATAAAAAGTGTCAAATGCCTCCGTTCAGGGTTCTGACTCAAATTATAACCTTTA
>DF365687.1:880-11555 GCA_000787875.1 Solanum virginianum
CCTTTGTTTAGGGTCTTAGTCCTCTTAACTCAATGCAAAACATGTATACACGTGACTTTCTTAAGCTTTAGCTACACGTGACGCGCTTTAACGCAAGACGAAACACTTTAAAAATTGGCACTAATTTGAAAGTCCATATCATGCTTCATGTGTATAGTATAAATACTTAGAATATATGTGTGGGGTGTTACACCCCTATGGGCCATAGAGCTTTATACGATCTAAAGTGGGGTGTCCTAGAAGTCAGCACCAGTTTTGAAGAAGTAATCCATTAAAGCACATTTACAGACCGTAAAATGTGATACGGTCTATAGAACCTGTTGTAGAGTCTATCGACCCAGTTTTCCTATTTTATTTTATTTTTGCATTTTAAATACTATAAATTGGTTTTTAGGTTATTTTTCATAAGGAACAATAGACAACAAGAGAGAACAAGTGAAGGAACATGATAGAGCTTGATAAACAATTATAAAACTTTATTCCATCTTTCAATTTTAATGTTGTGATCCACATTAAAGAGTTTGGATTTTTGGTGCTTAATTCTCTTGTGTAAGTGCTCAATTATGTTATTCAAATTCATATGTATTGCGTTTATACTGATCATGAATAGCTAAATCCACAACTAATGTTTTGGGAATCATAAAGAACTAACAAGGTATAAGCTATAGTTTGGTCAAGTGTCAACCCAACTAAACTAGTGTAGGAGAGGTACATTGCCTAGCAACTATATTTAGAACCCAAAGAATAAGCAGTAGTGCATGGCGGTTACCACTTGTGGTGGCAAGCGTACCATAGATCCACTTCACATGTCGATAGATGATGATGATGTTCGTTAGAAAGTAATGAATAGCATCAGTATCATGATATAGTGGCACATCGTTAGAAAGTAATTGAGGTCAAGGATGCGGTATGAAGAAGCTTGCGGGGATACTTTATGACATACTTTATGATAGTATCTGTATCCTTGACCTCAACTACTTTCTCTCGACCATCATCATCATATATCAACATGAGAGGATTAATGGTACTCTTGTCACCATGAGTGGTAACTGCCATGCACTGCCCCTCATTCTTTAGGTTCTGAATTATGTTTCTAGGTAGTATACCTCTCTGACACTAGTTTAGTTGGGTTGACACTTGACCAAATTATTGCTCAAGCTGTTTGATAGCAACAAAACGAGACTCTATTTTCTAATTTATGCTAGAGATTTCAGACTTCATCCCCCTCAAGGTCTTTTCCCGTGTCTCAACTTTCTTCAACAGGTGGTCAAACATCTCCTAAACTCTAGAATGACCAGCATCAGTATCATGATATAGTGGCACATATGGACCATTTCTGTAGCCATCTCTACGGCTACAAACTGCATCTTTAGCTTGGTCCCGATTCCTATCATAGTAATTAATATGCTTTCAAAATACAACACTTTTGATGCTTAAAATTTGAAATTTTGTGGGTTCTCAATGCGATGTTAGTAAGTTAAATGTGATTTAACGTTTGCTTTGCTAGATTACATAGTTGGGCAATTTTTGGGCTATATGAGCCGAATTTACTGAAGTAGAGGTTCCATGAGACCCTTTACTGGCTGCATATACTTTTATGGGTCATAAAGATGGTTTCATGTGAAATTACAGTGAAAGGTGATTTTCTGAAGTTGAGTCTACGAACATGCAGATGATGCATAAAAGATATTATGAGCCACAGACTTGGTGACAAGGCTTGAGGAGTAGAAAGTGGGGAGTTACTGAAAAGCCATCAGATGAAACCCCCTTTAGGCCATTAAGCTTTATACGAGCTAAAGTGGGGTGTCCTAAAAGTCAGCGCCAATTTTAAAGAAGTAATCCACGAAAGCACATTTACAGACCGTAAAATGTGATACGGTCTGTAGAACCTGTTGTAGAGTCTATCGACCTAGTTTTCCTATTCCATTTTATTTTTGCATTTTAAATACTATAAATGGGTTTTTTGGTTAATTTTCATATGGAACAATAGACAACAAGAGAGAACAACTGAAGGAACATGATAGAGCTTGATAAACAATTATAAAACTTTATTTCATCTTTCAATTTTAATCTTGTGATTCACATTAAAGAGATTGGTTTTTTGGTGCTTAATTCTCTTGTGTAATGCACAATTATGTTATTCAAATTTATTAGTCTTGCATTTATACTGATCATGAGTAGCTAAATCCACAAATAGTGTTTTGGGAATCATAAAGAACTAACAAGGTATAAGCTATAGTTTGGTCAAGTGTCAACCCAACTAAACTAGTGTAGGAGAGGTACATTGCCTAGCAACTATATTTAGAACCCAAAGAATAAGCAGTAGTGCATGGCGGTTACCTCTTGTGGTGGCAAAGATACCATTGATCCACTTCACATGTCGATAGATGATGATGATGTTCGTTAGAAAGTAATTGAGGTCAAGGATACGGTATGAAGAAGCTTGTGGGGATACTTTATGACATACTTTATGATAGTATCTGTATCCTTGACCTCAACTACTTTCTCTCGACCATCATCATCATCTATCGGCATGGGAGGACTACACAAAATGGATGGGCCTTGGCTGCCCATTCTTTTACTTTCTCTCAACCATCATCATCATCTATCGGCATGGGAGGATTAATGGTACTCTTGTCACCATGAGTGGTAACTGCCGTGCACTGCCCCTCATTCTTTAGGTTCTGAATTGTGTTTATAGGTAGTGTACCTCTCTGACACTAGTTTAGCTGGGTTGACACTTGACCAAATTATTGCTCAAGTTGTTTGATAGCAACAAAACGAGACTCTATTTTCTGATTTATGCTAGAGATTTCAGACTTCATCCCCCTCAAGGTCTTTTCCTGTGTCTCAACTTTCTTCAACAGGTGGTCAAACATCTCCTAAACTCTAGAATGACCAGCATCAGTATCATGATATAGTGGCACATATAGATCATTTATGTAGCCATCTCTACGGCCACAATCTGCATCTTTAGCTTGGCCCCGATTCCTGTCATAGTAACTGATATGCTTTCAAAATACAACACTTTTGATGCTTAAAATTTGAAATATTTTGTGTTCTCAATGCGATGTTAGTAAGTTTGATGTGATTTAACGTTTTCTTTGCTAGATTACATAGTTGGCACAATTTTTGGGCTATATGAGCCGAATTTACTGAAGTAGAGGTTCCACGAGACCCTTTACGGGCTGCATATACTTTTATGGGTCGTAAAGATGGTTTCATGTGAAATTACAGTGAAGGGTGATTTTTTGAAGTTGGGTCTACGAACATGCAGATGATGCATAAAAGACTTTATGAACCATAGACTTGGTGACAAGCCTTGAGGATTAGAAAGTGAGGAGTTACTGAAAAGCCATTAGACGTAACCCCCTATGGGCCATAGAGCTTTATACGAGCTACAGAGAGGTGTCCTAGAAGTCAGCGCCAGTTTTGAAGAAGTTATCCACAAAAGCACATTTACAGATCGTAAAATGTGATACGGTCTGTAGAACTTGCGACCCAATTTTCCTATTCCATTTTATTTTTGCATTTTAAATACTATAAATTGGTTTTTAGGTTATTTTTCATATGGAACAATAGACAACAAGAGAGAACAAATGAAGTAACATGATAGAGCTTGATAAACAATTATAAAACTTTATTTCATCTTTCAATTTTAATCTTGTGATTCACATTAAACAGTTTGGATTTTTGGTGCTTAATTCTCTTGTGTAAGTGCTCAATTATGTTATTCAAATTTTAAGTCTTACATTTATACTGTTCATGAGTAGCTAAATCCATAACTAGTGTTTTGGGAATCATAAAGAACTAACAAGGTATAAGCTATAGTTTGGTCATGTGTCAACCCAACTAAACTAGTGTAGGAGAGGTATATTGCCTAGCAACACTATTTAGAACCCAAAGAATAACCGGTAGTGCATGGCGGCTACCACTTGTGGTGGTAAGCGTACCATTGATCCACTTCACATGTTGATAGATGATGATGATGTTCGTTAGAAAGTAATTGAGGTCAAGGATGCAGTATGAAGAAGCTTGTGGGGATACTTTATGATATACTTTATGATAGTATTTGTATCATTGACCTCAACTACTTTCTCTCGACCATCATCATCATCTATGGGCATGGGATGATTAATGGTACTCTTGCCACCATGAGTGGTAACTGCCATGCACTGCCCCTCATTCTTTAGGTTCTGAATTGTGTTTCTAGGCAGTGTACCTCTCTGACACTAGTTTAGCTGGGTTGACACTTGATCAAATTATTGCTCAAGCTGTTTGATAGCCATAAAACGAGACTCTATTTTCTGATTTATGCTAGAGATTTCAAACTTCATCCCCCTCAAACCACAATCTGCATCTTTAGCTTGGCCCCGATTCCTATCATAGTAACTGATATGCTTTCAAAATACAACACTTTTGATGCTTAAAATTTGAAATTTTATGTGTTCTCAATGTGTTGTTAGTAAGTTTGATATGATTTAACGTTTTCTTTGCTAGATTACATAGTTGGCGCAATTTTTTGGCAATATGAGCTGAATTACTGAAGTAGAGGTTCCACAAGACCCTTTGCGGGCTGCATATACTTTTATGGGTCGTAAAGATGGTTTCATGTGAAATTATAGTGAAGGGTGATTTTCTAAAGTTGAGTCTTCGAACATGCAGATGATGCATAAAAGACTTTATGAGCCATAGACTTGGTGACAGGTCTTGAGGATTAGAAAGTAGGGAGTTACTGAAAAGCCATCAGACGAAACCCCCTATGGCCCATAGAGCTTTATACGAGCTAAAGAGGGGTGTCCTAGAAGTCAGCGCCAGTTTTGAAGAAGTTATCCACAAAAGCACATTTACAGACCGTAAAATGTGATACGGTCTGTAGAACCTATTGTAGAGTCTATCGACCCAGTTTTCCTATTATATTTTATTTTTGCATTTTAAATACTATAAATGGGTTCTTAGGTTATTTTTCATATGGAACAATAGACAACAAGAGAGAACAAGTGAAGGAACATGATAGAGCTTGATAAACAATTATAAAACTTTATTTCATCTTTCAATTTTAATCTTGTGATTCACATTAAACAGTTTTGATTTTTGGTGCTTAATTCTCTTGTGTAAGTGCTCAATTATGTTATTCAAATTCATAAGTCTTGTATTTATACTGATTATGAGTTGCTAAATCCACAACTAGTGTTTTGGGAATCATAAAGAACTAACAAGGTTAAATTGGATAATTCGTAATTCTTGAAAAGTGTGTATGCATGTATTAGTTAATTCTCTTTGTATTAAATGTTTTCTAATATTGGCTGATGTGCTACCAAAATATAGCACTTTAGATGTTTAAAACATGAAATTTTGTTTCTTCTCAATGAGATGCTAGTTGGTTTTATGGGTTTTTGTGTTTCTATTTGCAGGATTATAGGTTGGCCTTGATTTTAGGAAAAAGTACAGAAGTTGCTCATATTAATTTGCTGTTATATGGGATTCTTTACGGGCCATAGATCATTCTATAGGCCATAGGGTGGTTTCGTGAACAATTCTAGTGAGGGGCTATTTTCTAAATTTTATTCTACAAACATGCAGACGAGCCGTAGAAGGTTTTACAAGTCATAGAAGATGGTTCTTGCCCTAAGGGTCAAAGATTAGGACTTTTTGAAGTTTCATCATACAAAACCCCCTTTACGAGTCATAAATAACCTTACGAGTCATAGAGGGGTATCATGGAGTTGAAGTATAAATTTCCAGCAACTCAGTACGAGACCTTGATTAGGGACCATGGAATGCAATATGGCATGTAAACCCCTTTCGTATGGCGTGCCAACCAGTTATCCTATTTTGTTTACGACTTGTATTTTCATTATTATGAATAGGGTTTTAGGTTATTTGTCACAAGTTTTCACCTAGTGCTTAGAGAACTCAGTACTCAAAGAGAAAATTATAATATCATATTGGAGAGTGTTTGGGAATACTTGTGTTTGAATTTCATCTTTAAGCTTGTGATTCTTATTAAAGTTTGAGTTGCTTGTTACTAATTCTATTGAGTGAGTGTTCAATTATCTTTTCTCAATCCATAGTTCATTCATCTACACAAAGCGTGAGTAGCTAAATCTACAACTAGAGTTGTGGGAACCATGAAGAACTAACAAAGTAAAATTGCACAATTCATAATTCTTGGAAGGTGTATATGCATGTAATAACTAACTCTCTTCATTTTGCATGTTTTCTAGTGGCGGCCAACATTAGAATCTACCTAGTATTACTGACAGGACCAAGTTAGTAATGAATAGGAAAAGAGATTAATTAATAGGATTCGATTATTGTGTTCTCGTCTAATGAACCAAACTGGGTAAGAGGGAGGTTGTACTGGGACTAATAGGTAAGGGTTAGCAATGAACTCTATGAACATGGGCTAAGTCACATAGTGAAATTCACCTCTCACCTTTGACCAAAGGACTTGGTGTAACGACCCCAAAAAAGTGTCCAAAAACATGCCTCAGAATGCCTGAAATATTAATTTTCATATATCTCAAAATTCGTTTGTTATTTCGGAAATCCAGCTTCATATTCTTGTTCAGGGGGTCCAAATTGGGGGGTAGAGGGTCTAACCCCAATTTAAGAGTAAAGATTTAGCAATTATAAAATTTCAAGAATGCAATATCCAGAGAGAAATCTACGTCGCGGGTGTTAAAATGGTGCCTATTTTTTTTAGTTCGTCCAAAATATTCTAAGTGTTGGGCCCAAGTGTTCCCAAATGTGTTTTTATCAATAGTTAGCCAAATTTCACCCTTATATCATCCTAAATATTTCCCAATACTCCCCAAACTACTTAGCCATATTTTCTCTCCAAAATTCAAGTGTCAAAACCCTCATCCGAAACTAACGATTTCCTTCAAGCTTCAAGCCTCCATTTTCAATCTTCACGAAGAGCCTCTCCAAAGCTAAGGTATGTAGGTTTTAGCCATTGGGTTCTTTCACTCATGGTGCCATGATCTCCTTTTTACTCAATTTGTATAATTCAAAGTTGATTTACATGTGGGTTTTATATATTAAGAAATTTACTACGTAGTGATTTGAGTTTATGAAAGTATGATTGTTTTAACATGTTTTGAGCTCTAAAACTTGGATCTAATGTTGGATTTGATGAGGGGTTTTGATGTGAAAGTCTTAGAAGTGTTGCAAGGTATTGATTGATGGTTTTACAACAGATTTTCTTGCATTATTTCATCTTTAAATTGTATGGTCTTTTACCCCCATTACACAGCTCCAAGTGCTTGATAAAATGTCAGGCTAGGGTTTCTTGTGGAATTGAAGGTCCAAAGCATGAGATATGATATGATTGATGTTATGATGATGAAATGAGCTAATGTACATGATAAATTCTATATAAAGTATTGTACTAGACCATGCCCAATCCAGGGGGTCTAAGAACCCGGATAATCGAGATGGGGGTTGTACCCATCAACCGAGGGAAGGGTTAGTACTTCACCACCTAGGTGAAGGGCGGCATTATCACCAACAGAGTTGGGGGTTTGTAATCATCAACCGAATGAAGGGTTAGTACTTTACCACCTTAGTATAGGGCGTCATCATCACTAACCTACCAAGGGGTTCGTACTTTGGAAATCTAATTTGGCCTATTCTACACATATGATATCCTATATGAGCATGAGTTATTTAAGCATGTTTGGAGCCCAAGTTGATCATCCTTCTTCTCTATGTGGCTAGTTCGGTGCTACTCAAGCTGGTTGGTGAGTCCTCCATTTCGGGGACATTGGTCTATGTTTCCCCTTGCCTGTATTGAGACACTCTACTTTGTGTTCTATTTTGGCTATGAGGTGAGCCCGATTATCTTGTCTTGGCCCCCGCTCTTATCTATGTATTTAGAGGTGTTGTTGGACAAGTTATATATCTATGATATGAGCTTTGACTCCTTGTCTCTTGATGATGATGTTTTGCAAGCTATCCCTTAGCCCCTTATTCTTACTTTAAGTCTTTTACATGTTTCTGCGACCAATGATGTGTAATGACAAGTTAAGAGGCTTGATTAGGGTTTCTTTGGGTCCCCCATTCACCGTGTCACGTCTAAGCCCTAGGCTTGGGTCGTGACACTTGGTGAACATAACTTACCATCCTGCATGCTAGACACTAGAAAAGACATAGGTTATCCGATGATACTGAGTTGGGGAATCATGGACTTCTCTCATGTCATAGTTAGTTTAGTTATATTCTTCATTAATTATTGCAAAACCTCCCCCTTTGGGGAAGTAAGTTGGTTAACCACGCGAATTGCAATCAGTGAATTCTCTTGAGTCTACGTATTCCTTGTGGGTTTGACCCTAACCTTTGTTAGGTTCTATTTATTGATAGTGACCGCTTTATCCTCCAAAAAAGAGGTGTAACTTGGGAAACATCAAGGATTTTTGTGCCATTGCCGGGGAATATGGCTAGACTTAGTGAATTCAAAAGTAATTCGGGTGTTAACCCTTAGTTCCCTTATTTTACTTTTATTTGTTGTTTTTGTTCTTTTTTAGGGTGTAAGTGTAGTGTATGCCAAAAATACATAGAGTGTTTTTGTTACTTAGTTTAACTTTTTTGGGTGAAAGGTAATCCCTTAATTTTTTTGGGTGAAAGGTAATCCCTTAACTATGTTTTACCCAGAGAACCACAAACATTGAGAAGAATGGCCCAGGACAATGCCAATAATGTTACCAATGTAGCTCTGAACAAGAATAACAATGAGGATGCTAAGAATGAGAAACCACCTCCTCTGGATGACATTGCTCCACATCCTCAGGATTTCAATAACAATGCTACTAGTGGAATAAGTATAGGCTGGTTCCCATGGCTATGGAGGTGACTAGAGCTATTGTATTGTCACCATTATTCGGAGACACAAAGTTCACAGTCTTAAGTGGGTTACTTTAGATGCTACAGAAATGTGGGCTATTTACGGGCTTACCATCGGAGTATCCTCATAGCCACCTACACAATATGGTATTCATCTCCAAGAGTGTGATGGGAATACAAAATCTGTTTATGGATGTTGTGGGACTCAATGTCTTCCCATTGTCTCTTACAAGCAATGCAACATTATAGCTATCTGAACTCCTGCATAGTTTGATCACCAGTTAGGAAGACTTGCAAAAGGCCTTTTTGGAGAGGACTTCCATCGATTGAAGAAACTCAAGTTGAAGGACCATATCAATAACTTTGAGAAACTTCTTGGTGATTCATTCAACACTACATAGGAGTGGTTCACCAAATGTCTGAGGAGCGTCCCTGACCACAAGATAGTTGATGATGCCTTGGTGGAGATATACTACCTGTCCTTGATAAGAATAGTCAGGCCTGTGCTGACACTATCATGGTGAGCATATCATTGGATCAACCATTTATAAGGATTGCATAGTGAATGGATAGAGTGATCAAGATTAATTGTGGATTGTGACAGAGAGACAGAGCATCTACCAATAGTTTAGGCATTGTCAATGTTGGTCCGGAGCAAGCAAAGATCAATGAAGAAATCATATAGCAGCTTGCCCAGATTTACACCGGTATAGAGATGATGATGAAGCAGAACCAAGGTTAAGTGAATACAGTGGTTCATCAACCTCTACATGCATCCATGTGTGATAAGCCATATTACAATGATGATGTATGTTTTGTTGCTGATTAGACGAGGGGTTTCCGGACCAATGCCTAAGGGTCCAATTAGAACTATTAGCGCCAAGGTGAAGGAAACCAAGGTCAGAAGTTTAACAGAGATGGAGCTTATAAGAACATCTGCGGAGGTTACTATGACAGGAACAGAGGTCCAAAGATAGATGCAGATTGGGGTCATTGAGAAGTCTTCAGAAATTGTCCTTATGTACCACCGCATAATCGTGATGCAGGTGCAAGTAGTTCCAAAATTAAGGAGATGTACTCTGAGGGGGTATGAAATCAGAGATTTCGAGTATTAATTAGAAAATAGAGTCGAGGCTCACTCTGTGGCTATAAACAACTAGAAACACAGTTTAGTAAAGTGTCAACTCAACTTAATCAACATCAGAGGGGTACACTACCTAGCAACACAGTTTAGAATCCTAAAAATATAGGTTATGTATGGCTTTTACTACTTGGGGTCATAAGGGCTCCATTGGTCCTCCCATACCTATTGATAAGGTAGATGTTTTAGAGGAGATGGATGCGGCAAAGGATTCTGAGGTAGGAGAAGATCATGGTAAGGATTTGGTGAGTGAAGTCATTGATGCGCCACGGAAGTTGAAGCCCATTCCTAGGCCTCCTCCCGCTTTTCCTAATAGAATAAAAAAATTGGGAGGAGGAAGGCAAATTTCAGCACTTTCTCTCCATGCTGAAACAACTCTCCATCAACATCCTTCTTACTAAGGCATTGGAGAAGATACTAGGGTATGCTAAGTACAAGAAGGACTTGGTCACTAAAAAGTGCACTGTGAGTCAGGAGCTTCTCCAAGAGCTTCAACATTGCATTGCTATTACTACGAGGTCCCTGGTTCAGAAGCAAGAAGATCAAGGTGCTTTCACCATACCCTACACTATTGGAGATATGGAGTTCGCAAAGGCGCTATGTGATTTGGGTACCAACATTAATCTTATGCCCCTTACGGTGTACAAGAAGCTTTGATTAGGCGAGGACTAGTAGATGTGAAAGTCG
>DF365687.1:11570-25213 GCA_000787875.1 Solanum virginianum
ATAGAAAGGGAGGTTTATGCCTCGAGGACTAGTAGATGTGAAAGTCGATCAACTCAGGCTTAGATTGAATGACGAAAAAGTCATCATCAATATCCGTCAGTCCATGAAGCGTCCAGATGATTTGATGAGTGAATTCTAGGCAATTGGTGAAGTCTGAGTAACCAATTTGTCCAAATCGTGCTACGACAATAAATCAAGCGCTACTTGGGAGGTAACCCAAAATTTTTGATGTAATAGTATAGTTGTAGGTTTATTTTTAGTTTTGAATTCATAGGTAGTTTGTTTTCTTGTATTTTGTTTGTAAATTTGGACATTGGGCTGGTTGCATATAGGGTAATAGTGTGTTCTATGAAGTGTAGAAATGTATGTAGGTACAAGACTAAACCAGCCATTTTGGCTGAGAAGAGCATCAGGAAGTGTCTCTACGAGTAGGTCTAAGGGCTATAAAACACTTTACGACCCATACCCCACCTCATAGAGATTTCTAGTAAGCAGAAAAATTATGCTCTCCAGTCAACGAGCCAACTTTATGATCCATAGATCAAACTATGGGTCATGAACAGGGCCTGGACCCTAAGTAAGATTCTTGAAAACTTTACTAAGTATTAGGGTCTCTACAATCAATTCTATGAGTCATAAATCACTTTACAACTCATAGAATAGTTCGTGAAATCTAGTCCTATAATTTAGGGTTTGGATGTTCTACAAAACCATGGTTTATGGGCCATAAAACAATCTATGGCCGGTAATCAGGGTTTCCTAGAGTCCAGGCCTATTAATATTTTAGTTGACCCGCTCAAGGTATAAATAATGGGGTCAAATTATTCTGACCCCATTCTTGACTTAAATTACAAAATTAACCTGGCCAACCCCTCCCCCTCATGAATCCGACCACTGACGGCAACCGTATCCCTATTTTTTAATAACTTTCCAACAACCTAAGGTTTCGTGCCTAGTCATCTCCTTAATCTTTTTCAACTTAATCACAAATCTAGGTAAGTTTTTGATTAAATTAAAACCCCTATTTTGCCTTGTTTTGGATGAGTGAATTGAAAATTATATGGGCGATGGTGTTTAGACATAAAATCCATGCTTGAATTTAATTCGTGTTATGTGAAATTAGGTTACCCATATTTGACTAATGGTCTAAATTCAAAAAATAGGTATCATTGCCTTGATTTCTTATGTTAATAGTTAGTTGTACCTATTGGTTCAACCACCAAATATGATTAATTTATTTTTGTGTGTGCATTGGTGGGACATGACATAGGTGCGTAATTTTGTTGAAAATTGAGCATAAGTGGTTTGAATTGTAGGGTACTCATGCTTAATCACTTCTGATGGGGTATAGGTGTTGTAGAACATGTTGGGA
Source organism: Solanum virginianum (assembly GCA_000787875.1). Classification (NCBI taxonomy): domain Eukaryota; kingdom Viridiplantae; phylum Streptophyta; class Magnoliopsida; order Solanales; family Solanaceae; genus Solanum; species Solanum virginianum. Next base: position 12,943 of record DF365687.1, read on the forward strand.
GTACTGGTTGTGGTATAGAAATCATATGAGTGTGTGTGTTTTTGCTTTGATGTTGTAACATGTTTGTCGAGAAAAAAGTCGTTTGGGGTCCATGTGATGGGCTTAGAAACATAAGTGACTAAGTTTTCTTGTTCATGATTGGCCTTTATGGCCCATGGATTATTTGACGAGCTATAATTGCCTTTCGTGCAAGCTTCCAGAAACTTGATATTTCTAAGTATCAATCAGACGAGACCTTCTACGAGTCGTAGTTCACTTTACGACTCATAGATAGATCTCGTAGATTCCTACCTTAATTTGATTAATCATTGGAAATATCTATGATCCAGTTTATGACTCATAAACCACTTTATGAGTCTTACCTAGTCTCGTAGACTTTTCTGATAACAAAACTTGTTTGAATAACTACATTACGAAAACTTTGTACGGCTTGTAGTATACACTACAACTCATATGGTGCTTTCATAGATACCTTCAGTAACTCAATTCAGATGATTTTACATTTCAATTTTGATTAGTGGGGGCTAACCATGGTGTGTATAATGTTCATGTTTGAGGTACTGCGGCCCTAAAAGCCAAATGCGACCAGATTTAGGCCCTACAGAGGAGGCTAAGAGATGAGCCTTCGAATGATGAGCAGGCCACTACACTAAGTGGCTCACCAGAGGTGTTGGATGTCAGCTCGGACCCAGATGCAGCTTGACCACAGACCAGAGCCACTACTAGAGCTGGACAGACTCAGGATCTTATTGTTCGCACTCCCCTGTCTGAGAAGGAAAGCAATGACAAGAGCAGCTTACCATAGTTGACTCCATCTGAAGAGGAGTCTAGCTTTGAGGGAGGCTCTGAGGACAGATCAAAGATAGACTCCTTCGCCGCACCCTGATTATCACCATCTACACCTGATTCCCTTACTAGCCGATGGTGCATCGAAGGCATGCAGGAGAAATATACGGAGGGCATGCAGCAAACAGGGCAGGGCAAGCCAGCCCTCTCTATCTATGAGGAGATCTGAGTCATCTCAAATAGACTCGATAGTGTCCTAGACCTCTAGGACACGATGAGTCGGTATGGGCTTCATTGGCTCACACATGCACTTGGACTATACTCCCTGACCATAGAAAGGGAGGTTTATGCCTCATATGTAGCCACTATCCAAAGCACTCTTCCCAAAAGCAAGAAGCCCCTTGCTCAGCCCAGGCTAATCAAGACAAGAGTGAGAGGCTGGTAGGTTGATATATCAGAGGCCACCATCTGTCGGATTCTATTTGGACTAGAGTTCCTTGCACATAGATCCACCATAGAGTTCAACTATAGGGTGGGGTAGACGAGGGATCCACTTGTGATGAAATATGTGGAGCAATGAGCCACTTTGATGAGATGGGTGGCCAGTTTTATTATTGACCAATGTCCAGAAGCTACATGGGTCTCCACTCACTCAGAGTCTATTATCAAGGCTTCACTCAGTTTTCCCATCAAGTTTCAATGGGTCATTGTTTGTTCACGCATCCAGCCTATACTTGCTAATAATATTGAGATACCTGAGCATGCAATTTTGATTACCAACATCATAGGTGGCTATGATATTGAATCGGCCTGCCTCATCACTGAGCAGATTTGTTAGGTCGCACTGAAGAGGTCTACCTCCATCCCATTTCTGTGTTTGATATACAAGCTCTATCTAGAGTCGAGGGTGGAGATTTTACACCAGCTGGACCAGTTGATTGAGGCCCAGCGTAGTTTTTATCTAGCCTTATTAAGGCTGAAGAGAACTCGGTGGCATTCTCGTGAGCACATCCTACCCCTATACCTAAGATGTTCATCCCAGCGCTACCACCTGAGGGTTCACAAACTGCCATCACCACTGCTGCTATTACTGAGGAAAAGCCCCCCAGGCTAAGGTAGATGAGGAAAGAGGGTCTAATACTTCTGTCTCTGTACAATAGGCGATGACTTCAAAGGCTACTTCTGCAAGCATTGTACATGTGTTCGCTATATCCATACAGGCCCTGGCGCAAAGGTTATCACATACTGAGTCATAGTTGACTTAGTGTGTTCATTAGATTAAGCTATGGGTCCGCCAGGCCATTTCAAACTCAGAGAGTTGGATATAGGCATTCACAGTTTCTACTATTTAGGATCGTGTCTCCACCGCAAATGCTCGCATTGGACCCTTTGAGGAGAGGGTACAATATAGATAGAGTGAGGCCCGAACATTAGATATGTTGGTTATTCAGACGGAGATCCAATAGCTCTGAGCTGACATGACAGTAGCACTTGCAACACCAGTTGCATTACCAGCGACTGTACCTTTATTGCTGATAGTTAATCTATTTTATCCTGATGAGCCCATTAAGTCTTCACATGGGAAGCGTTCCCATATAGAGGATGATGATCCAAATGAGAGACGCTTAAGTGTAAGGCTTAATGAGGAGGAGTAGCTCGAGTTTGTCTTAAGGAGATAGAGACAGGAGAAAGAGAGATGACAAGCTCGAGAGCTTAAGAGCATAAGGGGTGCTGGCCCCTCTGGATAGAGTACCACTGTTGAGTAGACCACCCCGAAGGAGGATGGTGGCTAGACTCAGCCACACACAGGCGCTTAGTTGCCCAGGTATGGTTTTTGACCCTTTATGATTTATTTTGCTTTGATTTTGTGTACTGGGGACAATCTTATCTTTTTTGATGGGGTGTGGGTAGTTATGGGCCTCAGTGAAGTCTGAGTAGCTTGGTTCCATAACTACCCTAATTTTTGATGTCGAGGTTTGCTCGTGGATATTTACTTTTTGTTAAACCAGCATGTTTAAGATATTTAGATAGTATTTGTAGCATATAGTACTAATACTTGTGACATATAGAACATTTTTGTGTTTTATTTAAAAAATGATACACACCAAAAAGTTTTATTAGTAGTTAGATAGCAACTATATGTGTTTAGGTATGTGACAATGTTTGTTCTGACAAGTGAGGATAAATTGAGATAAAAAGCATAATCCGAGAGTCTTTTGTTGATAATGTATGTAGTGCCATGTGAGTGTGAGCTGAATTTGTTAGATTCATGTATTTTAAGCTAATTCAGAACTTGCCCTGTCACTCTATGTTGGACTGTAGATTAATTGGATTAGGAAAGGATCTTAGGCCATTATTCTTAATAGTCCATTTAGCCTAAAATGACCAAAAAAAAAAATTGTGATATATCCCTTGTGCCTACTGTTTGAGCCTAACATGTACCTATTCATTAAAAACACTTGATTGACCTAGCCTTGTGAATTGTAAAATCCTAAAATTGGCCCTGGTCCTTTCTTGAATATTATGCACCTTGACTGAGGCAAAAAGCTATGTTGAGGGTGGCTACCAAAGTGGCCTTGGTTCTGAGGACGGATATTGTGCACCTCAACACAGGCCAAAAGCCTAAGTTGAGGGTGGTTGGTGTAAGAGTAAAACACAAAAATGAGAGGTAAATTGGTGATAAAGAGGGAAAAGAAAAAAATCATGTACTGGGTGCAAGAAAAATGAAGTGTAGAAACAAGGAAAAATTCTAAAAAATGAAAAGAAAGCACCTAGAAAAGCTTGAAATAGGAAAAAAGGGAGAATAAGGTGAAAATAACGGAGTTGGTAGGGCAAATGTGTAGAAAATTGCAATGTCAAGGAGTGCCTTTAGTCATATGTAGAAAATTGCAATGTCAAGGAGTGCCTATAGTCATATGTTCCCATAAAATCATACTAAAGCCCCCTGAGCTTATGTTAAAAGCCTAGAAAGTCCTAAAGTGATCCTAGTCCAGTTAGTTAAAGGTCTGGATCACGAGTATAGGGGCAAGCCTATGGCATTAGACATTATGCTTGAATATCTTTTGTAAGAATGAGTGATCTTGTATAGTCCAAAGGTTAGTTGCATTGCATTGTTTGCACTAGACTTGTCTTAATTCTATTGCATTGAGTGATCATGGAGTGTCAGATAAGAGACTTCTTTTTGTGAGGGCACTTGCATTGCATTGTTAGCACTAGATTTGTTCAGTGATCTTTTATTGTTGATAATACCTTGCTTATCATAGTTGTGTTGTCACTTGCTCCAGTTTGTATTGGTTTACTAGACAACTGTCTGATCCTGTTTCAAAAGGTTGGTGTTAGGTGTCTGAGTTTGAGATTTATGTGATGTATGCCATCTGTTTGAGGTCTGTCTGTTACTGTATTATCTATATAGATTAAGTCCATTACTTGAGGACAAGCAACAATTTTAAGTTGAGGATGTTGATGTGCTGCCAAGATGCAGCACTTTTGAGGCTTAAAACATGAAATTTTATGTGTTCTCAATGTGATGTTAGTTGGTTTTATGTGATTTTGTGTTTATATTTGCAGAATTACAGGTTAATGTTTTGGGGAAAAGTGCGAAAGTTGCTGTTATTTGCTGTTATGAGATCCTTTATAGGCTATAGATCATTTTATGAGCCATACGGTGGTTTTGTGAACAATTCCAGCGAGGAGCTATTTTCTAATGTTTATTTTATGAACATGCAGACGAGCCATAGAAGGTTTTATGAGTCGTAGAAGGTAGTTCGTGACTTGAGGATCAGAGATTAGGACTTTATGAAGTTTCATCAGATGAAACCCACTCTACGAGTTGTAAACCACTTTACGAGTCGTAGAGGGGTGCCATGGAGTTAAAGTCCAAATTTCTAGCAACTGAGGATGAGACCCTGATTATGGGCCATGAAATGCAATACGGTTCGTACACCCCTTTTGTATGGTGTGCCAATCAATTCTCCTCTTTTGTTTAGGACTTGTATTTTACTTATTATAAATAGGTTTTTCAGGTAATTTTTCCACAAGTTTTCGCCTAGTACTCAGAGAACTCAATATTTAGAGAGACAAAAATCTAAGATCATATTGGAGACTCTTTGAGAATACTTGTGTTTGAATTTCATCTTCAAGCTTGTGATTCTGATCGAAGATGGATTTGCTTATTCTTAATTCTATTGTGTAAGTATTCAATTATTTTTTCTTAATCCATAATTCTTGCATCGACACAAACTATGAGTAGTGTCATGACCCATGCCTAGGGCCTAGACGCGACCGGCAAATAGGGAACCTGAATGAACCCCAAACAAGCCTCATAGCATATCACTACACATCCTTGGTCGAGGAAGCAAATAAAATGACATTGAGAAATAAGCATAAGCAATGGAATTGGGATTATGGATAAACCTTCATATCATAACATCAAGAACAAGAGAGTTAAGACTCATAACATAGATACATAACATGTCTTACAATACCTCTACTACATAGATAAGAGTGGGGGCCAAGACAAGTAACCGAGCTCACCAAAAGAAAGATAGTCAATACATAACCAAAACAAAGATAGTCTTAATACATAGCAAGAGTTCATAAGCAATATCCCTGAAGTGGAGGACTCACCAACAAGCTTGTAGGACAGTTAAACTAGCCACGTGGAGGAGGAGGATGATCAAGCGGTGCACCGGTCACCATATAGGCATAGAGTATGCATTAATACATATGAATGTAATAAGTATGTTGGATGCACTTCAACAAGTGATAGGTATCATAGGCAAAATGAATAATCATAAGCAATAGATAGCATACTAACAATATGACATGTATGAATGATGCTTGAAGTAAAATCATGCTTATATAAAACCTAATACAAGTGTAAAGAGTGACTATTATAGTGCAAGCCAAGGCCTACCAACCCCTTAGATAGGTGCATGAGGTACAAACCCCTTTATGAGGTTGATGGAGTACAAAACCCCCAACAAGGTTGACGGAGTACAAACCCCCCAGTGGGTTAATGGAGTACAAACCCCCCAATGGGTTGATGGGTACAAACTCCCAATAAGGTTGATGGGTATAAACCCCCAACAAGGATACCCAGGCCTACCACCCCCAAATTAGGTGACAAGGTACTAACCCCTCAACAAGGTTACCTAGGCCTTTAACCCCCCGAGGTAGGCTTGGTCATCCCCGACACTATAGAGATAATATCATATTTATATACTCCTTTCATCATCATATACATACATTCCCTGTCATCATCATTCCGTCATCATTTCATCATCATATAGTTATTCGCCTCATAAGACATGCATAGGACCTTCAATTCCTCAAGAAACCATAATCAGACATTTTATCAAACACTTAGAGGGTGTGTAGTGCTAGTGTAAAACTATGCAATTCTAGAGTGAAATCATGCAAGAAAATTCAATGTAAAACCTTTAATAGATACTTGGTAACACCCTCAAGCAATATACATCAAAACCCTCTATCAAATCTTACAATAGATCTTAGATTCAAAGCTCAAAACATAGTAAACAGTCACAATTTCATAAGCCCAACATAATGTGCAGTGATTTTCATAATAAATTGGACCCATGAGTAAATCATATTTAAATCAAGCAACTTAGGGTAAAAGGAGGCTTAGGCATCATGGGTGAAAGGAACTCATGAAAGAAACCACATACCAAGCTTTGGGGATGAACTTGATGATGATTGGAGATGGAGACTTGAAGCCTGATTGCAATCCTTAAGTTTTGGAAAGAGTTTTGAGACTTGAGTTTAGGAGTAAAATATTTTGCCAAGTGTTTGAATGAATATTGGGGAATGTTTAGAATGATATGAGGGCGAAAAAATGGCTAAGTATAGGTATTTTCACATTTGGGAACACTTATGCCCAAGACCTAGAAGTCTTGGACCGAAGTCAAAACTGGACCAAACATAACACAAATGCTCGCCCTTGGCGCGTAGCGCCAGGGGCGCAAAAACCTCTCTGGAAGTCGCATTTTGGGAATTTTGAATTCTAATACAGTTGCTCTAAAATTGGGGTTAGACCCCTACCCCCCTAAATTCGACCTCCTAAAAAAGAATATAAAGTTGGATTTTCGACATCACGCATGGATTTTGAGATATATGGAAATTACGATTCCGGGTACTTTTGAGGCACATTTTCGGGCACTTTTTGGGGTCGTTACAATATCTCCCCCTTGGGAACATTCATCCCCGAATGTCAAAGAGACATATATAAGAGACACAAACATGACAATTTCAACCCACATAGAGATGCAGCAATGCACTTAAACATTATTTCAAAAATCTCATCATAAGTGTTAAATCATCATGAACTTATCAATTTAAACATGAACACCTGCAATGACATGAGGGCTGAACTTAAGACTTGAGATCATATAAAGGACTTAGATCTTGTCCAAGCAATATCCCTGTTATCAATTTAAACATGAACACCTGCAATGACATGAGGGCTGAACTTAAGACTTGAGATCATATAAAGGACTTAGATCTTGTCCTTAGGCTTGAGTGGAGTGGAAAAGGTAAGGATATCATTTTTTTCATATCCGCTTCGGCCTCCCAAGTAGCACTCTCATTTGTCTATCTGAAATTTGAACCGGAACCTCTTCATATGTCAAATTATCTGCAACTACACCCACAACATCAAGAGGCACAATAGCATTTGGATTACTCACACATTTTCTCAACGTAGACACATGAAATACTAGATGAACCAAATCCATTTCTCTAGGCAAATCCAACTCATAAGCTACCTTGCCAACCCTTCCCATCACCCTATAAGGACCCATATATCTTGGGATCAACTTGCCTTTCTTATCAAAACGGACCACACCCTTCATGGGTGACACCTTCAAATAAACCTAATCACCAACTCGGAATTCAAAATCCCTTCTCCTCACATCGACATAGGACTTTTGGTGACTTTGGGCCATCTTCAACCTTTCTCTAATCATCCTAACCTTCTTAAGAGCCTCTATAACCAGATCTGGTCCTAAAAAGGCCATCTCACCAACCATAAACCACCCAACCGGTGATCAACAACTTCTACCATAAAGAGCCTCAAATGGAGCCATACTAATGCTAGAATGATAGCTATTATTCTAGGCAAACTCAATCAACGAAAGATGATCATCCCAACTACCTTTAAGCTCCAACACATGCTCTAAGCATATCCTCAAGGGTTTGGATGGTCCTTTTGGCTTGGCCATGTTTGAGGGTGGAAGGCCATAGAAAGCTTAACTCTAGCACCAAGATCCCTTTGGAAAGATCTCCAAAAATGTGAAGTAAATTGAGCTCCACGATCCGATATGATGGATAAAGGAACCCCATGCAATAAAACAAAGTCATGGATGTATAACCTTGCATAATCTTCAGCCCCATATATGCTCTTAACTGGTAGAAAGTGAGCCGATTTTGTCATCCTATCAACCACAACCCATGGAAACGAATTTCATAATGTCCCTTTTCATGCCTCCCCACCAATACACCTCTCTCAAATCTCTATACATTTTGGTGGAATCGAGGTGGATAAAATAAGAAGAGTTATGGGCCTCATCAAGGATCTTTTCTATGAAGCCATCAACACATGGTACACATAACCTACCTTGGTACCTAAGGGCACCATCTCCCCCTTGGGAGAAAACCTCCACCTTGCCCTCTTTCACCAAGGCCTTCAACTCTAACAAAGAGGGATTAAGATCTTATTTTGCCATCACCTCATCAACCAAAGAAGACCTAGAACCATCCATAACAACATCACCACAAACAAGCTCCTCTAGTCTAACCCCCAACCTAGCCAACCGATGCACTTCCCTAGCCATCTCCATCTCACTACCATCAACATGAGCTAGGATACCCATGGACACCTACTCAAGGCATCCGCCAACATATTTGCCTTACTCGAATGATAATGCACACTCATATCAAAATAATTAAGAAGTTCTATCCACCTTATTTGCCTTAAGTTGAGATCCTTTTGATTGAGGACATATTCGAGGCTCTTATGATCGGTGAACACATCAACATGCACCCCATACAAATAACATTGCCAAATATTCAATGCAACTACTACGGCGGCCAATTCAAGATCATGAGTAGGGTACTTCTTTTCATGTACTTTGAGTTGCCTAGAAGCATAGCACATAACCAAAACCAACTCTAGAAGGATCACAATACACCACAAATCACTCAAGCCCATCCAGTAGTGATAATATAGGAGTGAACACAAGCTTATCTTTTGTGGTTTGGAAGTTCCTCTCACATTCATCGGTCCACACAAACTTAGCCTTCTTTTGAGTCAATTTTATCATAGAGGAAGCAATAGAAGAGAACCCATTCACAAACCTCCGATAGTACCCCGCTAAGCCCAAGAAACTCCTAATGTCCGACGGGGTCAATGGTTTAGGCCAATTTCTAATCATATTGGTATTTTTAGGATCCACCTTTATACCATCCCCCGACACCATATGCCCTTGGAAAGCAACCTCCTTCAACTAAAATTCACACTTTTCATATTTAGCATACACTTTCTCTTCCCTCATTTTTTGCAACACAACCCTCAAATGAGCCCCATGCTCCTCCGCACCACGAGAATAGATCAAAATATCATCAATGAATACCATAACAAAGGAGTCAAGATAAGGTTTGAAGACCCTATTCATAAGGTGCCGGGTAGTGAATACACATCCTAAGGGACCCATCCTTCATTTTCACAAACAACACCAGTGCACCTCAAGGTGATTGGCTAGGCCTAATGAACCCCTTCTCCGACAAGTCCCTTAATTGCTCTTTCAACTCCTTCAAGTCCATCGGCGCCATACGGTAAGGGGGAATAGAAATGGGTTGCGTATCAGGGAGGAGGTTTATGCCAAAGTTTTTTCTATTTTGGGATGAATACCGGGAAGGTCATTTGGAAAGACATCAAGAAACTCATTTACGATCGGAACCGACTGCATAGGAAGTACTTTAGACTCCATATCCTTAACCCTCACAAGATGATAAAGACACCCCTTAGAGTGATTCTTACGGTCTTTAATATAAGAGATGAATCTACCCTTGACCACCACATCTTGACTCTCCCACTCAAGGACGGGTTCATTTGGAAATTGAAATTTAACCCTACGGGTTCTACCATCAAATAGAAGCATAGTAGGCATGCAACCAATCCATCCTAAGATTGACATCAAAATCAACAATGTCTAACTCTAAAGATGACAAGGCAAAATTTTATGCAAGATGCAAATAGGACAACTTCTATAAACTTTTCTAGCAATAATAGATGCATCAATAGGAGTAGACATCTCATATGACTTATGCAATAATTCGAGCTCAACATGGAATCTTTTGGAAACAAAGGGGGTAACAAAAGAAAGAGTCACGCCTAGATCAATCAATGCATACACATCAAAGTCAAAGATTTTTAACATATTGGTAACAGCATTGGGTACTTCATCAACCCCTTGCCTCTTATGCAAAGCATAAAACTAGTTGTACCTTGGGGCACCATCTTGTCAGCCACCTCTCCCAAAGGGACAACATTAGCACCTTGAAGATGAATCTCTTTACCCTTGTTGCGATTTTAAGGGCAATCTATTGCCTTATGCCCCATTTCTCCACAACCATAACAAGCACTAATTTCCCTCAAGCAAGAGCCACCATCACCCTTACCACACTTCGGACACATATAAATAGGAGCCACACCCCTACCACCTTAGGCCCTCAAAAACGCATTCGAAAATCTCTTTGAAATGCATGAGAAGACCCTTGGCTTCATTGGCATCTACCACTCTTTTGTAACTTACCCTCAAAATAGGCCTTCTTGGCCTCATGAATACTTCTCTTCCTCAATTTCTCCTTTTTCGATTGTTCGGCATAGGTCATCAAACATGTCAAGTCCATTCACTAATCAACATGGCGGACCGGCATTCTTGACTAACCAAGTCGGAGACACCCATAACAAATTTGTTCATTCTCGACGTTGGATCAACAATCAAGTGAGGAGAAAACTTTGAAAGTTGGGTGAACTTGAGGGCATACTCCCTCACATTCATGGACCCTTGTCTCAAATTCATAAATTCCACCAACTTAGCCTCCCTAAACACTCATGGACCCTTGTCTCAAATTCATAAATTCCACCAACCTAGCTTCCCTAAGTTCAAGGGGGAAGAACCAATTAAGAAAGGCCACTTTGAACTCCTCCCAAAGCAACACATAGTTGACTCCCTTTTCCTCCTTCCATTGGTTGTACCATATTTGTGCCACCCCTTTGAGTTAGTTAGCTGCCAACTCCGCCTTATTCTCCAGCCTCAAGTCCATAATAGACAAAACCTTGTAAACCTCATCAATGAACTCTTAAGGGTCGTCACTCACCTTTGTCCCATGGAATTCTGGGGTATTCATTCTCATGATATCTCTCACCTGAGAGGCCGGTGTAGGAGCATGAGGGGTTTGGGCCCCTTAATATTAGCCACCACTTGTCCAAGCAAGGTAAGAGCATCCCTAAGCTCTCCATTGGTCGGTTGCTCCTCGGGTGTGCGGGCTCGTCTCTTTCTCGTGTTAGGCATGAACTCGTATAGGAAAGAATAAATATTAGGAGAGGAAAGCTGTAACACCCCACACACACTATAAGTATTTGCACTATACACATAAAACATGATATGGACTTTAAAATTAGTGCCAATTTTAAAAGTATTTGTACCTCGCGTTAAAGGGCGTCATGTGTATCTAAAGTTTAATGAAGTTGCGTGTATACATGTTTTGTGTCAAATTATGAGGATTAAGAACCTAAAAAAAGGAAAACAATGTAGCTAAAGTTTAAGAAAGTTACGTGTATACATGTTTTGTGTCGAATTAAGAGGATTAAGACCCTAAACAAATGAAAATAATTGAGGTGCTTGTAGGACTTAGGAAGCTAGCGGGTGAGTCAGCTACTTGCTTGGCTTGAACTTGCGAGTTAAACGGAGACGAGCCCCAACGTCGAAATTATCCAATTCTAATTATGAATAAAGTCCGATAAGGGAATATCTTTGGCCCATGTTTTAGTACTATAAGTGGGCTGTATTTACAGCCCAACATGAAGGATGAAATAGGCCCAATAACATTCTACAACACTTAACTAATTTGGCCACAATAAGAACCCTATTCATAAGGTCCATAAAGATAGCCGGTGCATTGGTCAACCCAAAAGACATCACAACAAACTCAAAATACCCATATCCCACAATAAGAGAAGGAAAAATCTTCACATAGGCAGCCCAAAATCCATCACTATGGAAACCCAATTTGGCCCATGTTCAAGGTCCAAGCTGCTGCAGCACCTACTACATAAAACATAATAATATGTGGCTAAAAAGCCAAGCCAAAGTCGGCAAAAAGTTCCTATACAAAGAGCACAAACAGTAAGCTTATTTCACTCTCACATTTGAATACAAATTTCAGCATTCTAAGAAAACATTTT
>DF365686.1:0-10124 GCA_000787875.1 Solanum virginianum
ATTTTTCCTTTAAATAGCCTGATTTTTAATTTCTTTCCTTTAGCAATCAGGCCTATGTTTAGCGATCCATACGTTCTAAAGGCATCAATATTACTTGTGAGATATTATGATGCGAAATTATAAGTTTATATCATATTAAAAATTATCTTATCTTAAAAAATAAAAATTAAAGAACAAACATAAAAAATGACAAAAATGCAAATAACCCAAAATGTACTTACTTCTTTTGTTGTATATACATAAAATCAACAAACAAGCCAGATATGCAATATGATTAATGATTAAAAATTATTAATCACTAATCTAAGAAACCTTATAGCATATTAAAAATTAATACTGCAACAATCATCTACCAAATTAGTAGTATTACATGATACACGCCAAAGATTAGGAAAAAAATAATTTAAAAAATATAACGGTTAGACTTAAAAAGCCTATATATATTGCTTTTCATCAAGCAAGAAAATGCACTCAAACTAAATTAATTCTCTCACGAAAAAAAAATCATCTATTTCTCAATTGTGTTAAAATGGCTAAGCTAGCTAACTCTTTTTGCATTCTCCTTGTAGCCCTATTGGCTGGTCAGTAATTTTGAATTTTATTGTTAAATTATTCGTAGCTAAATTTTTTTTTAAAAAAATAATCCGTTATGACGTAAGATTAGCAAATTTTACTGAAATTAACTTCAAATTTTATCATCGACTTATGTGTAGCAAAGAAGTTTTTTTCTCATAATGAGTCACTAAGTAAAATTAGTGACGATATCTTCGCTGTTATTCTGTCTCTAAATAGGATTAACGATGAATTTTGTTGTTTAAATACATAATTTATCTATCGGGGGCTGATTTCAACTTTTTAAATAGTGTGAATTTTGAATAGCATATATTATATTTTTCAATAATTATTTGATTGATCTTGATCATCCTATGTACATGTGTGGCCCTTTTCGTAAACAGAATGGATTGAACTCATAATTCATTAGATATTTTTTATGAATGTCGAATAAGTAATATAAATGAATTGCTTTTGATTTCTCAATCATTTGATAACTAGAGACAGAGTCATTTTTTTTATAAATGATCACTGTGAGTCAAGCTCAAAAGAACTTGATCAATCCTATTTTCTGTTGTCAAAATGGAAAATTGAATCGAGAATTCTCTTTCTTCATCATTAGTTTGAATCATTTTTTCAAGAATTACGAAACATCTAAGTCATACAAATAAAAAGATCTGTTCATTGATAAGGAAAAAAAATATGAATGAGGATTAATATTTTGTGCGTTGATATTATTCTTGCAGTTCATACAATATTTTGGTCTCCAAATACCGGAGTGATGGCTTTACGAAACCTACCAATAGAATTTGATACGTTTGAAGCGATTTTACTCCCCGATCTTACCATAAAAAGTTGTGGCTACGTTTGTAATACTGATGAAGATTGCAAACCACTTACAGTTTGTTCAAGTTGCAAATGGAGTATTAGGGGAAGGTTGGCTTGTATCCTATGATCATGAAAGTCTACTTGAACAACAATGCTGATCAAAGATGATACAATTGAGGTGCGTTCATATGTGTATGTGTAACTACTCGTAGTATACATACATATATGTGTGTTTGTATGTGTATCGTTTTGAATAAATAAATGTAATGAATATCAACTAGATGTCCTAATTATTAAGGCATATTATTGCCTAAGGATAGTATTGATCTTTCATGATTCATTACATCACATGTACTATGTATAATATGTTTTAATTAATGTATGAGTGTGTTTTTTGTATTAATTTTCTTTCCATTCCTTTAAAGTATTTCTTGCATGGATAATTATATATGTTCTATTTGTTAGAAGAATTACAGAGAAATTTAAAGTCTTGAACCGTGAAAAATCACTATCTTTCAATAGTAATTATTTGTGTATAATTTTAGAGATTAAAAAAAGGAAAATTAGAGTTTTATTTTTCTTTTTTCGTATGCCTTAAAAAGATGTATTTTTCTATATATGAAATAATTAACACATTAATTATAACGTTCCATGTAATATGTTTACAATCACAAGATTCAAGGAGCATTTTGGTATATTACATATACATATTTAATTTAAAATTACAAAATTTAAAAATCTTATGTATTTTCGTTAACTTCATGTATACCTAATCAAATTAAGATGCTTAAATTAAAATGAAGACATTGTCAAGTACTCTAATGAGTACGCGAAGGATTCATCTTAGTTAGATTTACTCACCTTTCTTTGTTCCTGCTTAAACATACTCGTTATACGCTTTGTGAAATTCACATGATTGAACTTATTAAAGATATAATTAAATAAATAAAATATTTTTTTAAAATCTACCTAAGTTTTTTTTTTTTTTTTTTTGGTTAATTTGCGATGCAGTCATATAGTACATGGAATGTATTTTGCAGCACTGGAGAAAAGCAACAAAATGCCATAAAGGAAAGCCTTGAAATGCTTAAAACCTTAGAGGAAAATGCTTTGGGAGAAAACAGTAAGTTATTTGGTGAAAATATTGGACTTGTTGACATAGCCTTTGGGGGTTATTCTCATTGGATGGAAATTATTGAAGAAATTATTGGAGTTAAATTACTTGATCCTCAAAATTTTCCTCGTCTCAATGAATGGTTAAATTTTTTAAAGAAGTTCAAGTGATCAAAGATAATCGATCTAATCGTGATGAGACGTTTGCGTATATGAAAAATGCTAGAGAAAGGATATCAGCATCTTCTTAAGGAGGCAGGTTTGAGCCCTGAGTATAAAATCGTATTAATTGGAGAGCGCTTTACATCTCTCTGGGACGATTTTCTTGTGATTCGGATTTGATTATGGTGTCACGACCCAACCCCGTGGACCATGACTAGTGCCCGATTGGGACACCGAACACAACTACTAACCTGGTTCCATTTATAATGACTATAAATTTTCTGAAAATTTCGACAGAGTTTCCTCTGTTTTATTGACTAACCACCTGCAACCAGAAAAGTCCCAGCAACAGTGTAAACATACAAGCAGAAATATCCATATACACGCGGGCCGATAAGGTCACCGTTGCGGTTAAACCGCCCAACAATCCCAACATACATCCATTTTATCCAATCTGACTGACAAGTTTCACATACCGGGTATACAGACATAATATACAGACATACTGACTCATGGGACTGGACAGGACCCCGTCATACCCAAAAATGAATATACTACCAAGAAATATAGTAACAAATATACCAAAATTGGCTCCGAAGCAATGTAGCCCTTCAACTGCAAGCTGGGGTCCTAAGCTGGTGACCCGCTACTCGGCATGTCTGAACCTGCGGGCATGAATCGCAGCCCCCGAAGATAGAGGGTCAGTACGAAGAACGTACCGAATATGTAAAGCAGAGAGTAAACACTATAGTTAAAGTAATAAACTAAAAGGAGGTACATGAGTTAAACTTGTAAGTACATATCAAACAATCCTTAATCTAAAACATCATATATTTTTATGATCCAACTCTGACTAACAATAACTACTTACCTGAACTGAACAAGTTAAAAACTGAAGCAAAAATTAATCACTTTTAATGATATACGTCCCAATTAATTTATAAACAATATTTTTTCCCTCTATCATCTTTCAAAAATAAAATTCTAAACTCGTCACTATCTATGCTAGTATCATATATTTTCACAGATATTTTTGAAACAATAGAACGATCTCACACCAAACACTAAACAAAAATTGAAATTAATTAGTTACAAACTCTTGCCAATTAAGAGGTGACATTAATAGACATCTTTCATTTTAGAGTTAAGGAGAACCCCTAAATGAATTATTTTCTTTTGTATTTGTAATGAATTATACTTTTTTGACATTTCATATAATATTTTTTTCAATAATCTAATGCAAAATGTTGAGGCCATGCTTGAAAGAATCAAAACTTTAATTTTTTTTTATTGAATTGTAACTAATTATACAATACATAAATTAATGCAAAAATGTTGGGCCCGTACTTATATAGGCTAATATCATCTAAATAGGATCTAAACAAAATAGTTAGATCAAAGCAAATGAAAGAATGTCAATCTATTTCTGAAATTGCTACCAGTCTCTCTACTTCTATAAAGTAGTGGTAAGGTCTGCGTACATTCTACCCTCCCCAGACCCCACTTGTGGGATTCCATTGGGTATATTATTGTTGTTGTATGATCAATAATAGTTTGAAAGGTGCTTTGATGGATGAATAACTCATTTCTGAGGTTATTTTTGTCCTTTTAGGGGGGTCGGGTAGGGTTTTTTTTTTTTTCTTCTTCTTATTTTTCTTAAGAAAGTTATTAAATTAGTTTACATTTAGTTGTTATAATGCAAAATTAGAGCACTCATAGTTACAATGCAATGATAATGAGAATTGCAATGTGAGTTATGTAAGAAAGGCCTAAAAAACTATTTTCATTAACTTGATTTAATAATCGATCGATAACGCATTTATTGTGCAAGATAATTATGTATAATAGGTGTATATATTTTTCTGTAATTTAAATATTATGATTTATAAAATTGGTATAATATTGATAATCATCATCAATCACTCCTGTATATGTACCACTAGCATTCATCTATTTAATACAATGACTATTTAATATTTATGAATATACTTTTTAATGCATTATTTTATTTATTTAAAATTTTGACTTTAGTAACTTTTACTTAAAAATATATTATTGTATGCATTGAAACGTTGAGAAAATAATTAATCTTATATTTTGTGCTTTGGTTTTGGGTTTTAGTCAAATAAGGGATTAGTTGAAAATATTACTCTAATTTTTGTGGGAGAAAAAATTCAGTTGACTTTTTCATTTATATTTTTTAAAGAAGATAACGTACCTAATCATCAACTGCCCATTATTATTTGTTTTTAGTTCAACTCCTTATTAGATAAATAAATATTGCTTTTGTTCGAAGTGCTAAAAAAAAGAATTCTTAAATGACAAACATTGACTAAAATTTGTTTTCCCCATATGAGTATAAGCACTATAAGAGTGTTAAATGGACGGATACGCTGAATTTATACAAATTAAAATAAAATGAATTAACATATGAATGAGTCGTTATTTGTGAATTTGTCTGAATATCATTCGAATTTAGATGAGTCAGATCAAAATGGGCCAACTAATAAGTCAATGTCCATTCAGTCTAAATTTTAAAAACATTTTGATAAATTTTTCATTAGTCAATTGTGTATTTAGTCCAACCTTTAGATGGACTAAATTCATCGGATCAAAATAATTTGAACAAATAAATAAACGTATGATTATTTTGTCTAAAACGTAATGGACAAATTAATTTTTCATGAACTGATTTTATCACCCGGTGCACACAAGAGTGACGAGTGTGAGTAAAATAAAACTTATTTTGAAACTTGCAAGTTGCAATATTCCCTAAGAAACACACATATAAATACTACCTAGTGAAGCTAATATTCCACATCTTTTTCATTCTTCAATTTCCACTCAATATTCCATCTTTTTTTTTTCTTTAAATGGAAATAGTGAAGTTAATAGGTACTCCTTTTAGTTTTTTCACATATAGAGTTATTTGGGCATTAAAGCTAAAAGGAGTAAATTATGAATACATAAATGAAGATATGTCCCAAAAAAGTCCTTTGCTTGTAAAATACAATCCAATTCACAAGAAAGTCCCTATTTTAATCCATGGTGACAAGTCAATTTGTGAGTCTATGGTTATCGTCGAGTACATCAACGAGACGTGGCAACTGCATCCATTGCTTTCAGCTGATCCATATGACCGAGCCATGGCTCGGTTTTGGGCTAAATATATTGATGAAAAGGTATGACGTAGTTAAGATTATTTTTTTTTTAATTTTCCTGTACTTTTTTGTTATTTCAGGAGTAATTTCCGACCACTCAAGTTTTGACACGTTTAGACTGCTTTGAGTGGTTTGAAAAATAGCCAGTCGGAAGAGACTTCAGATGAAAATGATCGGTACCTTCCGACTGGATTTGGATGCACTGAGTCATTCCGTTGGTGGCATCTTATGAAGACCTCATTCCTCCCTCCGGGGATAGGAAAGGGGCTGGCTCTCCCACACTATGTAAAATTCAGTACTTATTGTATCGGGTATCTATAAGGGAAAGGTGTCTTAATTAAAAAAATAAAAATTTTTATGGGGCAATCAGAAATTTTGATAAACTAACTTGAATTTTTAATTTTTCGACTAACGTGATTGAGAAATATAATAGAAAATGGTTAGGTTTCTCTATTCTTAATTAAAAGACTCTGATTTGAATTCTATGAGTGAGAGTCTTTAGTTTACTAATTGAAGTCTAAATTAATCAAACTAATAAGTATATATCGTATGATTAATACAAAAGGAAAATCAGAGTTTTATTTTTCTTTTTTGGTATATTTTAAAAAGATGTATTTTTCTATATATGAAGTAATTAACATATTAATTATAACGTTCTATGTGATATGTTTACAATCACAAGATTCAAGGAGCATTTTGGTATATTACATATACATATTTAATTTAAAGTTACGAAATTTGAAAATCTTATGTATTTTCGTAAACTTCATGTATACCTAATCAAATTAAGATGCTTAAATTGAAACGAAGATATCGTCAAGTACTCTAATGAGTACGCGAAGGATTCATCTTAGTTAGATTTACTCACCTTTCTGTGTTCCTGCTTAAGCGTACTCGTTATACGCTTTGTGAAATTCACATGATTGAACTTATTGAAGATATAATTAAATAAATAAAAATATTTTTTTAAAAATCTACCTAACTTTTTTTTTTTTTGTTGTTGTTAATTTGTGATGCAGTCATATAGTACATGGAATGTATTTTGCAACACTGGAGAAAAGCAACAAAATGCCATAAAGGAAAGCCTTGAAATGCTTAAAACCTTAGAGGAAAATGCTTTGGGAGAAAACAGTAAGTTATTTGGTGGTGAAAATATTGGACTTGTTGACATAGCCTTTGGAGGTTATTCTCATTGGATGGAAATTATTGAAGAAATTGTTGAAGTTAAATTACTTGATCCTCAAAATTTTCCTCGTCTCAATGAATGGATTAATTTTTTAAAAGAAGTTCAAGTGATCAGAGATAATCGACCTAATCGTGATGAGACGTTTGTGTATATGAAAAATGCTAGAGAAAGGATGTTAGCATCTTCTTAAGGAGGCAGGTTTGAGCCTTGAGTATAAAATCGTATTAATTAGAGAGCGTTTTACATCTCTCTGGGACGATTTTCTTATGATTCGGATTTGATTATGGGTTCATATTGGTTAGACCATGTATTTCAATAAATGTATGAGTCTTTAATTAGCTTGGAAATGAGTTTGTTGGTTCGATGATTATTGTGTATTAATCTAAGTTGTCGTAAAATTCATAAATTCTAAATCAGATTGAGCTTTAATATAAGCATTAAGAAAATACTAGAATTAACAATCGTCTCGAATAACAAGAAGAAAAAACTAAGATATTAGAATTAATTCAAGAAGATTTGAGCTTGAAAGTAATTTCAAAAGTCAATCCAAACAACAAGGTTCCAATATTTTCCAATCACTAAATATACAAAAATATACAAATAAACTCTTCTATAAAACGAAAGACATAATTATTCTTAAAATCTTTTTCAACTCATCAACGTTTAAATTAATGATCTTGACATTTTGACAAACACCTTTTGCTTTGCCACTTTCACATAAATGACAATGGAATCAAATCATTGATGCAATCATATATTCATGAGATGTTTCCGCCGCTAGTTGAAACAACACGAGCTGATCTAGATCAAAATAAAAAATTCAATTTTTTTTCCCTCAAGGACTCAAAACTTAACATTTAATTAGCTATTCCTTTTGATAATTTATCTTGAATAAATTTCTATTGTTCAAGCTATCTAGGATCATATTTCGATGTCTTCAAACTTTGATAGTTCCTTTTATTATATAGTTATATAGTTGCATGTTTTTTATCATATAGATTTAGGATGCACAAACATCAAGGTTAAAATATATTTATATGTGGCTTCACAATTTCAAGATTTAGGCTCCTAGTTTGACAAGAATAAACAAAGGCAAAAGATCTACTACTTCAATTTTTATTTTAAAAATAAATAATTTTATATTTAATTATATAAATGCGGGTGAAATCTATATAACAAGAGACTCTATACGGAGCAAGCATATATTAAGAAGGTTCATGCGAATCCTCTTTGGTGAAAAATTATATTATTTATATAAGATTAAAATAATTTTTTGTGTGTATATATATTAGATGCCAAATTCTCTTCAATGAAAAATTATATTATTTATATAAGATTAAAATAATTTTATATATATATATATATATATATATAATAGATATCGAACCCCATTCGACTAGTTCGTGTGTTTCTTCTTTAAATTTTAAACTCAATTAAAATTTTGACTCCGCCACTATCTCTACTAATACTACATAAGTCCTTCGCGAAAGAATCATATGATTCATTTTCAACATTGCAAACTCTTTTGTCAGCCCAGCCCATCTCACTCACCCTTGTATATATACTCTCTTATTTTTGTTCATAGAAAACAAGATTCCAACTCTATTTTGTGGGTTTTAGCATGGTATCAGAGCCCGCCGCTCGAGGTACATTTTACGCGTAAAAAAATTCTACACCGGATTACCAGGACCATTCCAGTTCGGCGACGAGACCAGTCCGGAGACCAGGCCAATCCAGCGACGAACCAGTCGACGTGAACCAGCCGACGTGAACCAGTACCGTCCAGACAAGGCGATGAACCAGTCGACGTGAACCAGATCCAGCGACGCGACCAGCTGAAAATCACGACGCGACCAGTCCCGACGACTGCTGAATCGCGACGCGTCAGTCCGCGAAGAACCAGATCTAGACGACGTGAACCAGACCAAACCAGCGTTGGTTCAGCCGGCGACGAACCAATCTAGACGAACCAGTCCAGACGTCCGGCGAACCAGACCAGTTGACATAGCATGGAGGCTACTGCGATGAATGGTGTGGAAGGAGCTTCTTATAACTCTTTGTATGGTCCCCCTTCCGATCAGCTTACCCTGTCGTTTCAAGGCAAAGTTTATGGTTTTGATGCCGTTTCATCTAAAAAGGTTCAGGTAGTGCTGTTACTGCTGGGTGGATACGAAGTTCCTGTGGACATTCCTGCTATTAATGTGGCTCCCTAAAGTCAGAGGGCCTCAGGTGACTTTCACGTCAATCTAATCAATTTTGATGCTAAACCTGTTGCTCGCTTGACTGGTAAAAATGACATGTGTTCGTGGATCATTGATAGCGGAGCTACGCACCACGTTACCGATAATAGTGATTGTCTTGTTAATTCCATGAAAATTGCTCATTGGACGATAGGATTACCTAACGGTCAACGTGTTCCTGCAAGTTTGATTAGAGATGTGAATTTATCTGGCCACTTAACTTTGAAAAATGTTATATATGTTCCTCGGTTGTCGTGCAACTTAATTTCAGTAGCACAATTGGTTGATGATTCTAAGTGCACCTTCCGATTTACTGATGCTTTATGTGCTATACAGGACCAACTCTCGGGGAACCCGATTGGAGCCGGTGAGAGACGGGATGGACTCTACTGCTTTCGTGGGATGCCTCGCATTCAATTGATAACGGGACCTGCTCTAGGAAATTTTGACTTATGGCATAGAAGACTTGGGCACCCTTCTGACAGAGCTCTCAAGTTAGTGTCATTTATTAAATGTGCTTCTGGTAATAAACGTTTGAATAAGCCCTGTGTAGCATGTCCTATGGCAAAGAAGACTCGTAGTAAATTTCCTATTAGTGAGAATAAAGTCACTCGCATTTTTGAGTTGATACATTGTGACTTGCGGGGACCCAATCACACTCTCTCTTCTTGTGATGCTATTTATTTTTTGACAATTGTGGATGATTACTCTCGTGGTGTTTGGGTCTATTTATTACGAGCTAAAAGTGAAGTCCGGGAAGTTATTTGTTCCTTCTTTGCTATGGATGAACGACAGTTTGATACTCGGGTTAAAATTCTGCGTTCTGATAATGGGACAGAATTTACATGCATGTCTGATTATTTTGCGGCTCATGGTATTCTG
>DF365684.1:0-25037 GCA_000787875.1 Solanum virginianum
CGAACCTCGTAAATTATTTGTGTTCTTTTTCTTTATTTTTCTCTACAGATATAGGGTTGAAGATCTTGCTGCTTCTTTCCACAATTGTAATTAGGAGCCCGTCATAGGTTTTAGATTGTTTTGGAATAGAATACAAGTTGTTCCTTCTCAAAAAGAAAAAAATCATATATTTTCTGGTACCAAATCAAATGTGATGCACCAACCAAAGAGAATCAAATTCTTATCAAGTCATTCATCTAGAATGATTCATGTTTAACGTTCAAAAAAAAAAAGAAAAACCAAAAATTTCAATTACAAAATCAATTGTGTCAACTCTTGGATCACTAATAAAGAAGAGGCATATCATCTACATCGGTTTCAGCTGGAGTTACATGGCGTATAAGTGTCAAACTAGTCTTTCTTTGTGAACTTACTTTATGAAGGAACATACTGGTTTCAGCTGGAGTTACATGGCGATCTTTGCAAAATGAAAGTAACAAAGAAATGAAACTCAAAACCAAGTAATCTCAGAGAAATATTTTCTCATTACATGGGCAATTTGAAGTTTATTACCACTACATGAATAAAGCTATTAATTTACTAGGATACCAAACATATAAGCTAAGTGAAGCCATACACTTGACAAAGAATTATACCATCTCTTTTATGTTTCTCGAAATGCTACAAAAAAGGATTGTGAAGGAACAACGATACTAACTACACAACTTAACAAACAATTAGCAAGGAATACCTTGAAGGCTTCAATCTTTCGAGGCACAAGAGAGTCCTCTGTGGTGCCAAGGCCTAGTTGCCCATTTTGATTTCGTCCCCAACTGAAATTGAATGCTAACAGTATTAATACTTGAGATTCCAGTTTCCAGATGAAAAGAAGTAGCTTTAGAAATAAATCTTATATTGAGAGAGCATTTCCAAAGTTATGCAAACTAGATTGCTATATCATTTATACAGAAAATAACATAAATTCGGAAACTAGCCACAAAAAAGATGGGATTGTAATATAAGAATGGGCATAATATAACAGAATGTGCAAGGAAGTGATTTCTGCCCTTCGTTTAGTTTGAGCAGGAAGTGGAGACAAAAGGAAACAATGTCATTTTATTGGGGAAGACAGAATTCTATATTTTCCCTGAATAAACATAATATAAGCCAACAAAAAGAACTTCCAACTTTCTTTGTTTTATTGTTTGACAGCTCCACTCTTTCATTTTGAATAGTAGTTCTTACTTGTTATGTTCATCAAATAAGAGAGCTTCAGACTCCCTCCAAAACTTCAATGTCATGTTCTACCTGTGATTCAAATCTTTAGGTTGGAAATTTGTGCTGGCTAGTATATTACATGTAGTTTCTTTCTGTTCCAACTTTAGAAAAAAGTGGTTCTAAACATCCAAATTTGCCTTTTAGAAAACAATTACACACAATTTTCATTGTGGAAATGGCTAAATTCTGGCAGACAGTTAATAATTTTGAAATAAAACTAGCAAAAAGTGACAGATGAGAGCCACAAGTATGTAGAATAAAAGATTGTCCCAAGTTTGCAGAAGTATCTGAAAATAAAAAGGCTGATGAGCGACCAATGCACCTTAAGGGAAAAAATAGAAAAATGAGACCAAAAGCCTGTGAGGTAAGCATTGGTAGATGATTGATGAAGACGGTAAGAATCACTGAAGCACCTAATGTCGATTGGATAAATGAATAGCAACACTATTAAGGAAACAAAACAAACATGAAGTCCTTATCAAAATAAAGAGCAAAGAAATGAGTATAAGGTTTATCAGATACATCAAAACTACAGCTCAAGAGCAACTGCAACCAACCTCTGCACTTCCCCTTCCATGGTAACAGCAAGACAATGACTGTCTCCACATGCAATCTGTTTAATGCGTATACCATGAAGTGCTTTAATTGGTTGAGGAGTGAACAAATCACTGGAGTTTCCATGACCCAATCTCCCAAAATCACCCCTACCAAATAAAAAAGAAATAACGCCTGTTGATTGGTCCAAATGAATGCTAACAATTAAAGAATGTACATGCCTCCTGCATACAAGGTTAATGTTCTTCATATTTTCATCACGTATGATGCAAACCACTTATTATGGTAAAATAAGGGCAGAATACTCTCATTTCTGCTTGTCTCAGTGAAAACCATGAAGAGTCCAACGATTGTTGCCAGGGAAAACTAAAAGCAAGTTCAGTGATAAGACACAATATTCACAAGTAACACACTCGTCACGAATGTACATATATTGGATAATGAATGGAAACTGAAGTTTGTACTGAGATCCTGCTGCTTCGAGTAATGCTATTTAAGAACTTCATCATAAACTAACTTTCCACCATTGTTCTTGAATGCATTGAGATTCCTAGATTACCATTTGGCTTCAACTTCTTATCATCTACCATGGTCACCACCAAAATAAACTGAATGGCATAGAAATCATGCACCACTATTGGAAACAGGAATGCACAGTCAAGAATGGTTGGTTTGGTACCCGGAAGTGAATAGTTTTTGGAATGGCATAGAAATCATAACATGATCGAATAGAGAGAGGACTTCATGAAATGAGAGATATTGACGTCTGAAGAAAAGGTTCATTTCTTGATCAAACCATTCTTTGGATAAAATTATCACCACCAGCCAATGTATATTTCTTTTCACATACTTTATGCGACTCAAATTATTTCCGGAAAGATTGAATTATCATTTAATTTCAATGTGGATATTGGTCTCTGTGTGAATATCTAAACAAGGAAGCTTTTTCACGTAAATTGGGATGGATGAAGTATCAGTTACAACCAAGGATGACCAGTGAAATTTTACAATCAAAGGAAAAAGACTCTTTTGAGTTCTCGAATAACAAGAACCAGAGGAACATCAAGAAATTTCCACTATCACAAAGGCCAAGGGATCTCAAATCACAGCAACTGAAATAGGCCAAGATAAGTACTACTCCTCTAACTTTAAATACAGTTCTTTTTTTGGAAATGTTAAATTCAGTTCTTTGCTTGCATTCGCAAATGTGATACGAAATCATGATTTCACCAATGTTTGGACCCGCGATTTGGGATCTCAAAAAAAAGTGACTAGTTTTCAAATTTCTTAAAATGTAAAACTTGACCCATAGGTTTATATTTTGTAAAGAAAAACGTCAATTTAAATTTTGCAAGAAAAAACAAATCATGTTTTGCCTTTTTTCCATATCTAATATCTTCTGTTTATGGGGCTTGATGTTTGAGATAGAGGGTTTTCCAAAAACAACCTCTCTATCTCTATGAGTAGCGGTAAGGTCTGTGCACATTTTACCCTCCCCAGACCCTATTTGTGGGATTTCACTGCGAATGTTGTTGTTGTTGATAGGTAGTTGGTTGGTAAGTTGAACTATTTCATAATGCTTCAACCAGACATTCCGATCTTTTGACCATTGTAAGTCACTTTATTGACTATGCATGTGATATTTACTATGATGCAGTTGTTTGTATTCTTCGGTACATAAAATCAGCACCAGGCAAAGAATTCCTTTTTGAGGATCGAGGTAAGAGCATGAGCAAGTTGTTGGATGCACAAACTTTGATCCAGCAGGATCACCTTCTGATAGTCTAGTCCTGACCCCTGTACGTATATATATTGAGTAGGAGGTAATTTGTGTTTTCAAAAAATAGGGAACAAATGTAGTTCCCCCATCAATGCAAAAGCTGAATATCGAACAATGCTCGTGGCAACTTGTGAACTAATTTGAACTAACCAATGCTTAGAGAATTAAAGTGTGGAAAAATCAATCACTCAGATGACCAAGTTGTTCTTCATATTGCATCAAATCCAGTATTTCATGAGAGAACTAAACACATTGAGATGGATTGTCACTTTATCATAGAAATAATACTCACAAGACATTATTAAGAAATTCATAAAGTCAAAGAATCTGCTTGCAGGTATTTTCATCAAGTCTCCACTGGTTTTTGTATCAACTACATTGCAACAAACTTCATACATATGATTTATAAGCATTTACTCCTTGTAACTATGTATTTTGATTATCTTTTCTTTCTCAGAATATACACATTAGTTAATTAAACCCCAAATGGCTTGAGGGAATAATCAAGCTGAGTTTTCACTCATTTTTTTTCTTCTTGTCCTATTTTTCTCACCATCAATCATCATTCTTGACGCCAGATATCTAATTCTGATATCTACTACTCTTTTCTTCCTATTTTCATTCTATTAGTTTAATAGTTAACGGCTTAACGCATATTGTCACATCTTTACTGGATGTCCAATCAAACTGTCCTAATCTGCAGTTCTATCTGCATCTCTTGCGCTGTTATAATTTTTATCTTTGTCATGTTTCGCTTTGTTTCTATGAATTTAGCGATTTTTCTTTCGTTAGCTGACTTTTACATTTAAACTATACTAAGAAGATAACCTTCTTAAGCATGCTCAGACAAGAATTTGAAATATGTAGAAGAGGTGGCTCCACGAATTGCTTCCTAAAGTTGCATATAAAAAGGGGCAGTAGTAAGGATATGATCTAGTACTCCCTCCGGTTCATATTATATGATATTTCTAACTTCTATATTTTATCCAAAGCTGATGGTTTTTCAAACGTAATCAAAAAGTTAATAATTATTTTTTTCAAGATTATCTTTATTTAGATAAGTGGATTTTTAAAGAACAAAGATACCATATTAAATCGTTAGTGTAGTATTTAATTAAGGGAAATTAGTGAAAACACCTCTTACTTTCTACGGGAGAGAGTGTTTCTTAAAGGGTGTGTCCAATCTAAAAACACCATATACTATGACCTGGAGGGAGTAATATCCAAACCACAAAAGTATTAAGAATTGTCATGTATATTCTAACAGCCAAATTCCTTAGGTAACATATTTTTAATAGTTAATACTAAGAATTTACCGATTATCAACTTCCACACAGATTCTAAATTTTATCATAATAATGCATTAATTAGAGATTTTTGATAAAAAGAAAGCCTACCATCCCCAGCTATAGACTTGCTTGAAGCTCTCCGAGTAAGCAGTTGTATGGTCAGCTCCACAAGTGACAGATAATATTTCCTGCCCATCCAATGCACTCACCTGAGTAGGAGAAAATCGATCTTCAGCATCCCCAAGACCAAGCTGTCCATCCTCTCCTCTTCCCCATGAGCAAACAATATTTCCAGCTGCAATTACATTGATTACATTAATTACCCATCACAGAAAAGCTTGATAGTTTGAGTTGGCAGCTTTAGTAATGAATCATGCTCCTCTAATATGCAGACCTTACCCCCACCTTTTGTGGGGTAGAGAGCTTGTCAGCTCCAATGAAAAGAGAAGAATTCGAAGCACCGTAGCACAAAATAATACAGCCTACTCCAAGTTTAAATTTTAAAAAAAAATAATCATACGCCAAAACTTAATTAATTGATTGGAATTGATATAACAAACATTTTGAAACAGCTGAAAGTAAAATACACATGTTTGAGATCCAATTAGAGTCAATAAGCTAATTAATTATGTTTGGGTTAATCAGTACTCCAGAAGATGCTACCTGAAGCTAGCAACTGCAGTCAAACACCAAGTCATCAGCATCTATATGTGGGAAGGTGGAGAAACTTTTAGGCATCAAGTTTGCCGGAAAGAGACATACCATTGCATATCTGATGAAAATGGAGCAGAGGAAAGTTGCAATCAGAAAACAACCAGCTATTCGATCTGTATCAGGTTTGGAAAACAAATTGAAGATGGAGATAACAAATTTAGAGAATCTCGTGCATTTTGACCATGACAGTAATAGAGGCAAAGGAAGGAACATACTGGCTTTACTTATAAATGAGGCTGAAGCTCATATCATGGAATGTTAGGGATCTAAACGGAGAAACAAAAGAAGAGTCCTTACATCTTCAATTCAGAAGGTGGTGGATTATGCAGTTTTGGAGGCTGATGGAACTAAATACCTTCTATGGCACAAGAGGCGTTTGTCAGGGAAGGAACTTCTTAAAGGAATTCACTCTGTTTCCATTTCCTTCACCAGCCTTAACAATGATTTAAAATGGGAACTTTCTGGTGTTTATGCTCCTTTAAACAGACAAGCAATGTATGGCTTGAACTATCAGCAGTAAGGGGTTTATTAGATGATCCATTGATCGTGTGAGGTGACTTTGATGTCAAAGACTCCCTTATGAACGCAGGCACAATCAGACGATTACGCATGAAGGAACTTTCTCAGTTCATAGAGGAACAATTAATTGATCCTCCACTTCATGAAGGCTCTTACACTTGGTCCATGGAGTAAAACACCACTACCGCTTCACAGATGGATAGGTGACTGTTCTCATCTGACTGGGATGACGGATCAGCTCCATCAGACAATTTCTTAGATCATACATCTAGTGTTCATCAGCTGGAAAGTGGCAACATAACAGGTCTTATTTTAAATTTGAAAACATGTGATTGGAAGAAAAGGGTTTCCTGGAATTGAAACATGGTGGTGAAATTCATTCCAGATTTGAGGTCGGGCAGATTTTATTTTTGCAAATAAGCTGAAAATGCTAAAAGGAATTAAGAGAATGGAACAGAAACTGTTTTGATAATCAGGAAAAGATAAAGGCCAAGGCCACAAAATCCATTCAACATGTAAAATTCCATAAACTAGGGAACACAGTGAGAGAGAGAACTGTTGCACAAGGCTTGATTTATTCAGGAATCTAGAAGAAATTTCTTGGAGACAAAAGTCCAGGTGTCTTTCGTTTGAACAAGGGGACAAACACACACGGTTTTTCCACAAAAGTGCCAATGCACACAAACGTTACAATCACATTGATAGGCTAATGATCCATGGAGAGCTTATTCAGGGCTTGCAATGAGATCATGCAGTTTTATGAAGGCTTATATTCAGAAGCATCTCAGCACAAGCTTTTCTAGAATACTGAGTATATTCCTACCATTTCCAGATATGATAATGAATGTTTAAAAGAAAGAATTTGTGGATCAAGAAGTTCTCGAGGTGATCCAATAATGTGCATCTGATAAAGCGCTGGGATGATTCATTAAGGGATTGGTTCATAAGCATCGGACCATGATCAGTCTGGATTGAATGAAGGTTTTAACCTATATGCACTCATACGTTGCACTGACACCTAAAAGATTTTAGGCAACAGAAATCAGAGATTAAGACTTACTGATTGTCTTTACAAGATTGTGTCTAAGTTACAAGTGAAGAGGCCCAAGAAAGACATTGATAAGTTGGTCAGAAGCTCTCAATGGCATTTATAGAAGGAAGACAGATAACTGTTGCAGCTCTCATTGTAAATGAGCGCTCACACAGTAGGATCAAGCAAAAGAGAGCAGGAATTCTTTAAAAATCAATGAGTGCTTAGACAGTAGGCTCAAGCAAAAGAGAGCAGTCTATGCAATTTTGACACCGAGAAGGCTTTTGATCACATACATTGGAACTTCCTGTTAGATCTGTTGAGTAAAACAGGTTTGGACAAAAAAGGATAAGCTGGATATACTTTTGCATCTCTGCAGTCGGGCTTTCAGTATTAATTAATGGCACACCTCAAGGTTTCTTGTGACACAAAGGGTAAGCGTATCCCCACTCACATTTCTTGTTCATCCTGGTTATGGAAGGGCTCAGCGATATATTTCATTTCGCTATGGAAAAAAACTTGATTAGGAGCTTCACATTCAGCGTAAAAACCAGAATGACCTTTTTATCTCTCACATTCTCTATACTGACGACACATTGATTTCATGTGATACTGAGGCAGAACAGGGTTTGTATTTACAGCTCATTCTGATGCTATTAGAATCAGTCACAGGGCTTCACATTAACCTGCAAAAGAGTCAATTGTTTCCGGCTAATGAAGTCCATAATTTGGAGGAGTTCTGGGTTGTAATACAGAATCATTGCCTTCCCCATACTCGCGTCTCCCATCAGGCTACAAACACAAGTAAATTTTCATCTGGAACAATATTCAGGAGCAATTTGGGAGAGTTATCCAATTGGAAGAGACAATATCTATCTTTAGGTGGCAGGCTGGTGTGTAAACAAGTTTCTGGATGTCTTACCCACTTTGATAGCATTCATGGAAGCTCAACAACATTAAGGACAAAGATGAAGTTTTGGAGCTCCAAGAAGGCCCAAATACTTTCTCAAACCGAGGAGTTCCAAAACAAACACAATGGACTTCACCCAAATTAAGGGGATGTTTGGATTGTTTTTTTTTTTAACATAGCTTATAAGCTAAAATCTAATTCGTCCACTATTTTGGCCTTTAGTAGTTGCTTAAAAGAACTTTTCGTCTTTTCCAAACACTTCCAAAAACAAAAAAGAGCTAAGAGATAAAAGCTACTTAAAATAAGCCAATCCAAACATCATCTAAAAGGTATCTTGTTGAAGAAGAAGACAACAACCTCAAACGAAATGAGTTGTCAAATGCTACAGTTACTTCATGGTCCAAGTTGAAGTCAACATAGAGGTGGACTGGGGCCCCCAAAAATAAAATTTGCAGCCCAAAATGAGCACAAAAACCTAGGTATTTGAGACTCAAATCAGCCACTTTACCTAGGGACTTGAGCCACCCATCCTAGTATGAATATTTAGATGAGGAGGTTCAGAGAAAAGTATGATCTTATTGATTCTGTCAACCAACATTAAATACTTGAACTACAACTAACTTAAATTAAAATATAGGCAACTATCTACTAAACTTAAGCTAAAGTGTAGGCAACTATTTGCCCACATAATGGTGACTGATAACTACTCCTAGAGACTTATCCAAAGTACAATAAAATAGTAAAAAAGAGATAAATAAAATAATGTCCTATGACTTAGAGAAAATAGACAGACGACAGGATAGTTAATACACCCCCTCAAGTTAGACATGGTGGAACAATGCCTAACTTGGAACGACATCTAGCAAAGACTGACTTAGGTAGTGGCTTGGTGAAGGTATCAGCAAGTTGATCACAAGCATGAGTATGAGTAACATGAACTTGATGAGCTTGAACCTGGTCACGAACATATGCGAAATCTACAGCAATATGTTTCATACGCGTATGAAACACTGGGTTGTGAGATAAATAAGTAACTCCAACATTGTCACAATAGACTGTTGGTCTCTTCGAAATGGTGACATGTAACTCATGAAGTAAGTTTTTCACCCAAGTGAGCTCTGCAAGTGCATTGAACTGATTTGTACTCTGCCTCGGTGGATAAGCGAGCGATAGCATGTTGCTTCTTTGATGACCAACTGACTGGATTTACTCCAAAGAAAAGAATGTAACCTGATGTGGAGATTCTGTCATTGGGATCGCCAGCCCAATCCGCATCAGCATACATATACAAATTAGTGTCAGAGTTGCTAAGTATGCGAAGTCCCAAACTCCCTGTTTTTTTAAGATAGCGTAGTACTCTTTTAACAACTTTCCAATGTTCATCAGTTGGAGCATGCATAAATTGCGACAATTTATTGACTGCACAAGAGATGTCAGGCCGAGTAAGGGACAAATACTGCAGTTTGCCAAGGGTGCGTCGGTAGCGCGTGGCATCAGTAGGTGGAGAACCATCAGCTACCCGAAGTGGTACACTGGAGCACATAGGAGTAGAGACACCTTTACAATTTTCCATATCCAGCTCAGAAAGAATATCCAAAATGTATTTTGATTGAGATAGAATTAGACCATTCGGTACTTGTCTAACATCAACTCCCAAGAAATAGTCCAGAAAGCCAAGATCCTTCAACGAAAAATGTTTGGCCAAGGAACTTATCACAAATTGAATTACCTGCGGCTGGTTTCCAATGATGATGATGTCATCAACATAGACAAGCACATAAACAGTTACAACCAAATTCTTCCACACAAATAAAGAGGTGTCAGATTTTGTTCGGACAAAGCGCATTTTCAGCAGATGTTCACACAAAGCATTATACCAAGCCCGTGGGGCTTGTTTGAGGCCATAAATTGCCTTCTTCAGTTTGCAAACATGAGTTGGAAATTGCGGATTAATAAATCCACGAGGCTGAGTCATAAAAACTTCTTCATCCAATTTACCTTGGAGGAAAGCATTATTCACATCGAGTTGGTGGATTGCCCAATTGTGTTGCACATCGATAGATAGCACCAATCTTATGGTTGTCGGTTTGACAACAGGACTGAATGTTTCATGAAAATCTAAGCCCGGGCGCTGCGTGAACCCTTTGGCAACTAGACGAGCCTTAAAACGGTCAATAGAACCATCTGCTTTTCTCTTTATCCTATACAACCATTTGCAGTCAACAATATTTTTAGACAGGTCGTGTGGGACGAGTTCCCAAGTTTGATTACTTATCAAAGTAGCATACTCTTCGTTCATTGTTTGTCTCCACTCTTCATGTTTATTGGCTTGTTTGAATGTCACAGGCGGAGTCCTCAAGTGGGCTAGAAAAGAGAGTTTTCTGTTTGTCTTGAAGATGTTATTTTGGGACCTGGTTATAATTTGGTTTGGAAGTGGTTGGAGAATTGGGGCAGAAGGGATAGCAGGAGAAGAATTAATTGCTTGATTTTGAGGATTGGAACTTGGTTGGGATGGCAAGGGTGGAGGAGTAGCTTCTCTGATGGTTGGGATTGGTTGTTGTGGTTGAAGACTGCGACCTGTGGTGTTGCGTCTCTGGTATGTGAGCAGAGGCTTACCTATAGCAGTGTCATATGAAGAAGAGGGGGTAGGGCGTTGTGAAGAAGGAGGAGAAGGGAGATGCGTATTACCTAATATCTCTACAGTTGCTGGTACCTGGCCGGTGTTGTTAGAGTGAGCAGCACTTGGGGAAGAGGTTGTTTTGTGAGAGTTGGACTCTACAGGTATTGGAATAAGAGATGGTATAGAGAAAGGAGGAGTTTGGATGGGTGTTGGACTGTCCTCTTTGGACTCAACGACTTCCCAGCTTAATTGGGAAGTATATTTCCGTAAGTGGAGGAACATTTTTGTAAAAGGGAATTCTTTTTCAAAAAATTGAACATCACGACTTACAAAAAGTTTGGACTAGACTAGGTCAAAACAGATATGAGCATGGTGAATCTGAGAGATACCTAGATACACAAATGGGGTGGATCGTGGTTCAAGTTTATTTTTGGTATAAGGTTTAAGCCATGGGTAACAGAGACAACCAAAAATCTTTAGAGTGGTATAGTCAGGGGATCGACCAAATAATTTTTGATAGGGTGACTCATGAGAGTAGGAAGTCGGTTTATTAGGTAGACGACATAATGACAGGCAAAAGACCAAAGTTCAGCAGGTAAGGATGCTTCATGGAGAAGGGTTTTAGCAGTTTCTAGAATATGACGATGTCTACGTTCAGCTATGGCAACACGTTGTGGTGTATAGGGAGGTGAAATCAAGTGTTCAATGCCATGCTTATGAAGATAAGGCTGAAGACCAGTGAAGTCACCCCCTCCATCAGTATAAATTGAAGAAAGTTTGGTTTTGAAGAAATTTTCTACCAAAGGATGAAACTTTGAAAATATGGACGCAACCTCACTTTTATTTTTAAGCGTATACAACCAAGTATATTTGGTGTATTGATCAACAAAAATGCAGTAATATAACTTTTTATCAAACTATAAAACTGGTGATGGATCCCATAAATCACTAAAGATAATTTGGAGCGATGGAGCAGAGTATTACTGGACAAAGTGAGTCATTGAAATGGCAAAAGATGGGCTTTATTAGAGGAACAAGCATTACAAAGTTCAAACTTTCCTTCAACAGGTAAAGCAAATTTCTTCAAAATAAAATTTAAAATTGTAGAATGGGGATGACCCAATAGACAGTGCCAGAGTTGAAGTGGGGCTTTTGTGGAGGCAAGGTTGATGAATGGTTTCTTGGATTGTAGATGCAACCACTCATACAGTCCATTTTTATTCTGGCCTTGTACCAACGGCTTCAGAGTATGCAAGTCCTTCACAACAAAGGTAAAAGGAAAGAATTCAATAGATGTGAGGTTATCTTGACAAAACTTAGCAACGGAAATAAGATTCTTTTTAATTGATGGTGCACAAAGTGTGTCAGAAAGCTTAAAATCAGTATTAGAATCCTAAATTAGAGTTGAACCAGTATGAGTGACAGGAATTGTTTTACCGTCACCCATGGAGATTTTTTCCGTTCCTGTATACTCTTCGAGGTTGTGAGGTTCGGTAGTGACATGGTGAGTTGAGCCAGAGTCTAGAACCCAAGAGTTTCTAGATAATTGCTGGCTAGATGCAAAGTTAGCCTTTGCTTCAAAATGATTGTGCGACTTGGAGCGACAAACATCTGTCGTGTGACCAAACTTTGGCACAATTGACATTTGACAGATTGCTTAAACTGTCTCTTGTTTTGCTGATTATTGGAATTCGATTGCTGATGATTGGGACTCCACTGTCAAGACTGAGATGATTTTTCCAAATCTTGATGTTTGAGGAAAAGCTCATGATCTGTGAGCTTGTGAAATAATTCTTCAAAGCTCAAGGAAGAGTCTCGTGCGTGTATTGCAGCAAAGATTTCACGGTATTCGGGGCCAAGGCCACTTAGAAATTTGACAATAAGTTCATCATCATTGACAGGTGAATCAGCAACTTTGAGAGCATCAGTTAGAGAACGAACCTCCTGTAAGTATTCTGCAATAGTTTTAGAAGCCTTGTTGGCATTCTGCAACTGATCTCGCAAGCTAAAGATGCGAGTATGACTTTTGTTTGGCGTAGGCTGTATGAAGGAGTTCCCACGCTTTGTTGGTAGATGGTGCTGCAGCAACAGTTGGAGCAATGGTAGGATCAACCGACGCCATCATTGCTTGCTGGATCAATTGATCCGGAGAGAACCAAATCTGATAATCAGGATTTGGTACAGTAAGATTATTTTGAGTAGTAGTAAGTGATGGAGCAATTTTGGTTCCATCAAGATGTCCCATGAGTTGATGCCCATTTAGTAGCATCACAATTTGTGCTTTCCATGTTGAAAAATTGAGATTACCTTGTAGTTTAAGAGGTAACTGAGCAGCAGGGTTAAATTGAACCACATGAGTGGTGGCAGACACAGGTGAACTGCTGGCAGCAGTAGCAACAGTAACTGGAGCAGCCATGGATGAGAAAGCT
The DNA here is from genome assembly GCA_000787875.1 of Solanum virginianum. Taxonomy (NCBI): domain Eukaryota; kingdom Viridiplantae; phylum Streptophyta; class Magnoliopsida; order Solanales; family Solanaceae; genus Solanum; species Solanum virginianum. The sequence continues at coordinate 13,104 of DF365684.1, forward strand.
TTAACAAGATGAAAGGGATCTAACTCGGTGGAGCTTCTAAAGCTCTGATACCATATGAATATTTAGATTAGGAGGTTCAGAGAAAAGGATGATCTTATGGATTCTGTCAACCAACATTAAATACTTGAACTACAACTAAACTTAAGCTAAAATATAGGCAACTATCTACTAAACTTAAGCTAAAGTGTAGGCAACCACTTGCCCATATAATGGTAACTGATAACTACTCCTAGAGGCTTATTCAAAGTACAGTAAAATAGTAAAAAAGAGATAAAGAAAATAATGTCCTATGACTTAGAGAAAATAGACAAACGACAGGATAGTTAATACACCCCCTACTAGCACTAGCTTTTTTTTAAAGGCTTGGCAGCCGCCTTTTATTCTTTTAAAAAAAAATAAGAGTGTTTCACTCATTGTGGGATACCCTGAAATTGATGAATGATATTATTTTCAGAGTTCTTCTGATCCTTCGGTGTCTTGAGATTTATCTTTTCAGTCTAAACTAGCTCATAGTTCAAAGTATTAAGATAATTTCTTCTTTGATATCTCTAATTGCTTTTTGGTATTCTTGGAGGGCAGATAGTATCCATTCCTAATTGTTGTCTAATGTTACTGAGCAGTCAAGATCCAAATCAGATTTTTGATTCGTTTATCAAGCAAAGGCATTTGATTCCTTTCCTTTAATAATCAATATGTTGCAACTTGGATCTTATCAAATCAAGATTAACTATTCTCTCAAAATTCTTGAGTCTCTTTTTCCTTGAAATTTGACATATCTATTTTATTTCCAGTTTTCCTTTTAGTCTATTATTGTCCTAACAAAAAACAGAACTAACAAGCTCAACTAAATTGAGAAGGGCAAAAACATAAGGGAGCAAACTATCTACTTGCACCACTTAGTTGGCTATTGAAAAACCATTTAGTTGATTTATTAAAAATCACACATCACAATAAGTATTCCTAGAACCCACTCATCCTTTTTGATTGCCTATCTGGAGCGATAGGAAGTGTTGTGATGTAACTCAATCCTTAGTCCTTTGAACAATTCTTTCCAAAATCAGAAAAAGAATACTATATCCTTATCTGTGGCAACGAGGGAGTCCACATAACTAGTAAATATTGCCTAAAAACATGCAAGCTACTTATTGAACTATAATGAATTGACTTAAGGACATAATATGCATATTTCTTGTACCTATAAACCAGCAAAAAGGGATCTTTGCCATCAGGTAGACCTTCCACAAGATGGAAAGCTTACGCTCCCAAACCTTATTAGAGAGTGGTTGCACGTTGCAACAACCCTGTATAAAACATTTTAAAGGCTTCTTTTTGTGATAAATAGCATACCTTTGTACCATTTATTTATGTCTTATTACATCGTGGACCAATAAAATGCATATCCTATAAGATTATATGGAAAGTGATTACTGGAAAAAAAAAATCTGCAAAAAGTAGGATTTTGTATATAGGGGATTCCCTCTATAGATTTGCACTTTTTTTAAAATAAAAAATTAGACATCCAATCTATGGCATTCCAGTAAAGGAAGCCTTGAAACAACGATAAAACTGTCCATTTGTGATCTATAGGTCACAGGTTTGAGTCATGAAATCAATCACTAATGCATGTATTAGGGTAGGCTATAATCATCACACACACCCTTCGAGTATGGCCCTTCCAAGAGCTTAATTGAACAAGAGATGCTTCGTGCATAACTGCCCTTTTTCTAATCTATTCCATTATGTAATATAGTTTATTGAGGAAAAAAAAATCTTCAACGAGTACTACTTTTTCAAATAAAACATTTAGCACTTTTCCTTTGATTTTGTTAGTCCAACTGTACCCCCTAATTATTAGTGAATTTTATAAAGATATTTTTTTGTCAAGATATAAGCAAATAATGAAAGTATCACCACTATAATTTTAAGTATTTCCGAAATATATTTGTTCATTTAATTTAACAAATTTCTACAACCTTTTGATTTAGAAATTACAAGAAAAAATAATAATGATTGTACCTGTACATGAATAAAACCCCAAATGAAAGGCCACGAGAGATGGCGGGCGCTCAGATTACCATTTTACCCATAGTTATATTTCATAACGTGGACCATTTTTGTCCATGCAAATTCTAAACCCCACACCCCTCCCCACTCAACTGCTCTTCTCATCTCTGTCTGTGCTTCACATTTGTCTACATCACTTGAGCTTCCGCTTTCAGTTTGGAAGCGTGAAAAAATTAAACCACTTGGAAGATTAACTAATTTGATACTAGAGTCATCAGTATTTCCTGTCCTTGAACTGTTATTAGTTGTATGTATTATAAAGAAAGAAAAAAATGGAAATTGAGTTAGAGAATGGAAGGGTGAACTTACAGAGAAGAGCAACGGAGTGACTAGCACCAGCAGAAATGAGAAGCACTTTCCGAATCGGCCGTGCTGTATCAGTATGCGAATCAGCACCGCTTCCGTCCGCCATTTTTGACCTATGCACCTCAGAAAGTAGCTTCTCTTAGCAATGTGGAATGGAAAGAGAGGAACGGTACTGAGTGAATTTATAACGATAGAGACGCCACATGCTCCAAACACCTCTCCTCCAGATGCATGTGCCTAACTCGTCTCCTTGCGAAAAGACTTCTATGCCATTTGCCTCATTTATAGTATTATATTGTGCGACGATTTGAAAAAAAAAAAAAGGCTTATTTATATTATTATTTTTTAATTTTGATTTTGCAAAATTATTCAAACAAATTTATAAAAATATTTTTTTAATTAGAGTTTTGCATCGGATAGAGCCTTTGCTTGGAAACACCAATAACACATAAAACACTAGCAACTTCAAATTTTCAACTTTTTCAATTCTTGATAAATCGCCTCATATTTCAATAATAATGTCTCTTTGAGCTAAATACCAAAATCTAATACTTTTTGAGCTCGGATTTAATCTAATTCCATAAAAGACAATATTTTTTTTTTCAAATCTTTAACTTCCTTTAATTGGGATTTTATTTTTCTCTCTTCTCTCTCTTAAAACCCTAATTTGATTTGTAATCTTCATCCACTGATTCGACCACTGATCGGGCACCTACGGTGCCTGGTCAGACCTTTTCTCTTATGTCTGAACCCTTCCCTACTTTACCAATTGCAGCAATTCACAACCTAACAGTTTGCCTAGTGAGTTGTAGTGCTTAGTAATAGTAGTGTTAAGGGAAAAGAAAAGGCATTCTCAGCTTTATTGTAACCTAATATTGTAGTTTTTGACCATAAAAAATTATCTCCGATTTGTAATGATCCTCTGGGTTATTTCTATATTTATGTGGTTATGTTGCTCATTTGAGCTTATGTATAGTAACATCGAACCTTTGTTACCTGTCAGAATTATTGGGATGGTTATGGGTTGAATTGGTTGTATTATGTGAATTAGCAAGAAGTTATAACTGTAAAAATGAGATTTCTAATAAAGCCTTAGCAAACTGCTTCGAAACGAGATTCTGATGGTTTCACTAGTTCCAAAACAGTCAATTTAGGCTAGGAGGGTGGTTGGTCCAAGGGTGGAGGGTCCCAGTATGAATTTGAGTTAAAGTTGCATAATGAGTTCAACTGGAAGCTAAAAAGTATTTTTCTGTAAAAACCAAGCTAGACGTGCTCAGAATGGAAATCCGATGGCATGTAAAATGCCCCCAAAATGTACTTCAAAAATATCCATAATCGTAATTTCCATATATCTCAAAATATGTACGTGATATCGATAATCCGACTTCATATTCTTGATCAAGAGGAAAAATTGAGTGGGAAATGGGTATAAATCCAGTTTTAGAAGACCCGTAATAAAAAATGATTTTCGCCAACTTTTCGCAAAACAGTGGGTATTCCCATTGGCTCCGTGACGCAGACCTGTCGCGGAGTAGTGTTACCACTTCCTCAATTTTCCTGTTTCGGCCTAAGGCATTGGGGTCTTGGCCCCATGCCCATTTATGCGTAAAAACACCTATACTTAGCCATTTTTCAACTCTATATCACTCAAGACTCTCTCAAAATCCTCTCCAAGACTTAACCAAATATTTCATCCAAATTCTAGTGTCTCAAGCTTAATTCCGGATCTCAAGAACTCCACTAAAGCTTCAAGTCTCCTTCAAGTCTACATCAAACAATACCCAAATTTAGGTATGTGAGTTTCATCCATTGGGTCCTTTCACCCATAGAGCTCAATCTTCATATTCCATGAAAATTGCATGTTTTTAAGTTGTATTATCTATGAGTATCTTTTATTATGGATTATAAGCATGAAATATGTTGGGTTTTTACGAAATATTGATTAAATATGCATGTTTATCTATCTCAGGCTTATATTACGAGTTGAGTTTGTCTATTGAGACTATGTATGTTTCGAGCTATGAAACTATGTTCTATTATGAGATTTGATGATGGATTTCAAGGTATGACCATTAGAGGTCAAGAATGTTTAAGAGCTACTCATGTTATGATTCTATGTTCATTACAAGATAGTAAAGATATGATTATTTTAAGTATTTTGTGGGATTAGACTTAGCATCGATGGATTGAATGTAGGCGTGGACTATCTTCAAGGGTCCATACTCCTTTCCTCAAACTATGTGCCATAGGATTATGTTATACCCTTGCTATACTAGTGGATCTATTTAGTGCACATCTTTATGAAATCCTTTCCAAAATGGGTCATGTTCCCGTAACGAGGGTTACTTCATACGAAATGGGTCATGTTCTCGTAAGGTGAAGTATGGTTTACCTTGACAAGTAGACTACCTTTTTACCGATAAGGGGTAATCATCGGGATTCCAAATTGTAGCTCGCTTGGCCTTATTCTTTGTCGGTTGAGGTCTCTTCCCACATATGTATTATGTTCTATGCAAGTTGAATGTTTTATAAGCATGTTTTACTTCAAGCATCGATCATGCATGCCATATTGAAATTATGCTATCTATTGACCATGATTATGCATTTTGACTATGTTGACTTATGTCTTGTTGCATTGCATCCTACATACTTAGTACATTCAAACGTACTAATGTATAATTTATGCCTACATGATATCACCATGTACGGACTGAAGTTCCTCTTGATCGTCCTCCACATGGCTAGTGAGATTATTTGAAGATAAGCTTAGTGAGTCCTCAAGTTCGGGGACACTACCTAATTTCTCTTGCTATCTCTAAGACTTCTTATTTTACCTTTTCTCTTATGTCTGAACCTTGTTTAGTTTACTTCCTCAACCAAGAATGTGTGATTGATATGCTAAGAGACTTGTTTGGGTCCTTTCGGGTTCCCATTCGCCGTGTCACATCTAGGACTTAGACTTGGGTCGTGACAACGTGGTTACTTTCAGAATGTCGAAAATAGCCTAAAAAGACCTTTCACCGGTTGACGAAGGCTTCCAATTGCGTTTTGATCCCCTCAATTCTTTTAGCTAAAATTAGCCGAAAAGAAATGGGACCCTTAATTTTCCATAGGGTGCTCTGTTGGAAATTCTGACAACACTCCTGGATTCGGAACATAGAAATTCATGTGGATGCACTATTTGTTTGCATAAAATAAACATCGGATGGCCCGGGAATGCCTCGAGGAAGTTTATGCAATTACCGGTGCAGCACCAGCAAAATAACCCTCTACTATCGCGGAAGGGTAGCAGGCAAAGCTCTACATTTGCGGAATCACACCCGCATTTGTGGAGAAAGGGGCAGCCTTCAAACTTCATGTTTGTGGAGGCTAAAGTAGTGGCCTATATATGTTTCAGCCCCTCCCGAACAACTATTAACAAAAACTCCACCAGGTCGTAAATAGGACTATATAAATCCATTTTATATGATTCAAAAGGCTACGTGACTCAAATTTTCACAAGGAATGTCGTGGTGTGTTAGATCCTGATTTTTAGTGTGTATTTCAAGGTAAAAATACTATTTTAACTGATTATATTCTCGAAAAATATGAAAAATGTACATTTCAATCTCGGTGAGTTCTTGACGGAATTAAGTGAAATTTGAGTCTAAATTATTTTAATTTTTGAGAGGAACACTGGGGTATGCTTGGATTCCGATAAATTTAGCTGGTTTTGTAAAATTTGACTGAGAAAGTTTTGAAAGGAATATTTTCTGATAAAGAATATAACCTTTTTTTGAGTCATTTCTTGACTTTCTAGAGTCTATTTTGGGCTAAAATTCTAGTTGTTGACTCACGGTGACGTGGGGATCACTTTGTGGGGATCACTTTGTGGGGATCTGTTTGGGATTTTGGGTATGGGCCCTATTTTTCCCTGTTTTAGGCGCTATCGACATAATTTCACTCTTTCTTTGAGATACTACAACCAATATGTTCGTATCAACTTTGTGAATTATATTTTAATGGCTGAAAACATCAGAAAGCAATTAGGAGGGGAAAAGCTCAGGCAGATTGACTCGAGACGTAAGGAATCATCTGTTAACTAGGCTAGGCTTCCTTAAACCTTAGACTGAGTTAAAACGTATGCATGTTGAGCCGAAATCTATAGAAAGGTGTGGGTGTGGGTTGCGCTATGATATATGTGCAATATATAACTGGTTGTTCTCTGTATGCATGGTATGTGATATTGTGGGGGTTGTACCCCTTGTGTTGGTAGTTGTATTAGCTATAGTTTTGATATTGGCTGGTATTATTAACAACATGGAGGCCTGGTAAGGGTCATATATAGGCGGATGCCATGGGGCAGATTGTGTCCTGACCTAACTCTTGTCTATATGAGTATGTAGCCTGATGCTACTGAGATATGCTGGCTGTGAGACCATTCCTTGATTATTTATCGTACTGTGACATGGTTCTGGTGTAAAAATGACTTTGGGCTTAATGGTTGTAGACACTTGGGGTATAGCTATCATTGCTATGTTTTACTCTCATTATCTATGGTTACCTGAATTATAGCAAATTTGGCCCGTTAGGCCTGCTTTTACACCGATCGATGACAAGCTTAGTGAGTCCTCAAAGAATGACCTAAGATAACATCAACAACATGGCTAATGCAGCGTTAGGCCTGCTTTTACACCGATCGATGACATATACACTTGGATATACTGTTGTTAGTTATTGGATACTGGTTTTCTCACTTGAGGCTGAGGTTCATCTATGGTTATCTAAGGGAGGTGATAGTTAGGTTTGTGTGAGTTGGATGACTTTTATCTTGAGGCACGGTACGATTTGAGGGGATCAGATCCGGATAGGCTAGTCGAGTGAGTGATTGTTCCTATATTTCAAGTCCTAGATGATGCTTCCTATGCTCTGAGACCAGGCAGTCATATCTAAGAGTCTGAGTCTTGGGTGATGCTCCTATAGTCCAAGTCTCGGTGGTACGTTCCAAGCTGTCCAAGCCAGGGATACCGATTTTGAGGTCTGAGCACCTAGTGAGATTTGTGTCTAAGACCCTATTGGCTATATTTTGGGTCTAAGACCTTGTTAATTGACATTTTGTGTCTAAGACCCCATCGTTTATGTTAAGGGTATTCTTTCTCCAGCGAAAGATACATCCCACCATTATATATGTATATTAAGGTGCCAGGGTTGAGTGTTACGAGTTGCGTTTTTATGTTTTATTTGCAGGATTACAGGTTTGGCCTTGATTTTAGGAAGAAAATACAGAAGTTGCTAATTTTGGTAATGTACAAGACCCTTTATGGGCCGTAGTATACTCGACGGGCCTTGAAGCAGGTTTCGTGGACAATTTCAGTGAGGTGCTGATTTTCTGAAGTTTGGTCTATGAACATGCATATGGGTTGTCGATTAGTTTATGAGTTGTGGAACATGTTTTGTGCCCTAAGGATCTGAGTAGAGGGACTTTCGAAATATTGATCAGACGAAACCCCCTACGGGCCATATAACACTTTACGGGTCGTAGAGGGGTATCTAGATCTTAAGTCCAGTTTTTCAGCAACACTTTATGAGACCCCGATTATGGGTCGTGAAATACAATACGACCCATAAAGTTGTTCGTGAGGTGTGCCGATCCAGCTATTCTATTTTATTTATGACTTGTATTTTAAATATTATAAATAGATTTTTAGGTTATTTTTCATTAAGTTTTTAGAGAGCTCGACAAGTAGAGAGAAAAATAGTGAGATTGAGTAGAGATAATATTGGAGAGTTTTGAGAAACACTGATACTTTGATTTGATCTTTAATCTTGTTATTCTCTTTGAAGTTTGAATTTGCTTGTTCTTAATTCAATTGTGTAACTGTTCTATCATGTTATTCCAATTCATAAGTCTAGCATCTACACAAATTATGAGTAGCTAAATCTACAACTAGGGTTATGGGTACCATAAAGAACTAACAAGGTAAAATCGAATAAATCATAATTCTTGGAAAGTGTGCATGCATGTATTAATGAACTCTCTTTGTTTTGCATGTTTTCTGATGGTGGCCAACATTAGAACCTGCCTAGTGTTACTGACTAGACCAAAGTTGTAATGAATAGGAAAAGAAATTAATTAACAGGAGTCGATTGATGTGTTCTCGTCTAATTAATCGAACTGGGCCAAGGGGAGGTTGTACTAGGACTAATAGGTAAGGGTGAGTAATGCATACTACGAAGATGGGCCAAATCACGTAATGAAATTCACCTCTCGCCTGGACCAAAGGGTTTGGTGAACTTAGCTTACCCTCTTGCATGCTACATACTAGAAAAGAATTAGGTTATCCGGTGATACTAAGTTAGGAGATTATGGGGAACACAATACCCTAGTTTTTTTCCATATTGATTTAACTCTTGTGTTAGGTTTACTTTTCTACTAATTATTGCAACCTCCCCTCCCTCCCGGGGAAGTAAGTTGGTTAATCACTCAAATTGCATGAATTGAATTCTCCTAAGTCTGCGTATTCTATTGGGTTTGACCCTAACCTTGGTTAGGTTCTATTTCTTGACAATGACCGCTTTATTCTCAAAAAAGAGGTGTAGCTTGGGCAACATCAAGATTTTTGCACTGTTGTCGGGGAATACGGTTAAACTTGATTAATTCAAGTGATTTGAGTATTAATCCTTATTTCCCTCATTCTACATTTTTTTGTTGTTTTTATTATTTTTAGGGTGCAAGTGTATTGTATGCCCAATACGCGAAGTCGAGGCAGACCCTTGACTCCGTTTGACCCAGAGATCCATAGAACATTGAGAAGAATGACCTAAGATAACATCAACAACATGGCTAATGCAGCTCTGAACAGGAATGATAATGAGAATGCTGACCATGAGAACCCACCTCCTCTTGAGGATATTGCTCTACAACAATGGGATTTTAATGCCAATGCTTATCAGTGGAATCAATACAGGCTGAATCTTATGGCTATAGAGGTGACTGGAGTTATTGTGTTGCCACCACTATCGACTGACACAAAGTTTGTGGTTTCAAGACGGTTGCTTTCAGATGCTACATAACCGTGGGCTATTTGCGGGCTTACCATCGGAGAATCCTCATAGCCATCTACACAACGTTGCATTTGGTTGCAAAAGTATGATGGGAACACAAAATCTATCTATGGATGCTGTGGGACTTCGTGTCTTCCCATTGTCTCTTACATATAATATAACACTATGGCTATCTGAGCTCCCACAGAGTTCGATCACTAGTTGGGCTGAATTACAAAAGGCTTTTTTGGAGAGGTACTTCCTGAGATCGAAGAAGGTCAAGTTGAAAGATCATATCAATAACTTTGAGCAATTTCCTGGTGAGTCGATTAGTGCTACATGAGAGCGGTTCACTAAGTACTTGAGGAGTTTCCTAGGCCATGAAATCACTGATAGTGTGCTAGTGGAGATCTTCTACCGACCCCTGGATGCAAATAGCCAAGCATATGCCGACACCATCTTGGGAGGCTTATTTGTCGACCAGCTATTCGCAGAAATTGCTGAGCAAATAGATATGGCGGCCAAATTGAATCATGTGTGGAGGCTCATGAATAAGCTTTCCAGCACACACTTGGGTACGACCAACATAAGCCCGGAGAAAGTAACGATAAATGAGTGATTTATGTGGATGCTTGCCCAAAGTAATGCCAATATGGAGATGTTAATGAAGCAGACGCGAGAACTAGCTAGGGCTAGAAATATATAGGAAAGCTACCACACCAAGCAGAGGGGACAAAAAGGAGGCACAGAAGAGGACCGCAAGGATGGCTGTAAGAGCGACCATTATGTGCCCCTCATAATCGTGATATGGGTACTAATAATTCCAAAGTGGAGGAGATACCTATCTAGTTGTTGAGAAAGGCTGACACACAAGATGAGAGAGGGAGATTAAATCTGACATCGTCTGTATAAATTAGAAATCAGATATTATTCTGTCGCGATCAAATAGCTCGACCGTCATTTTAGACAAGTATCAGTCAACTAAATCAGGTCCAAAGGGGAATAATATCCGGAACCATAGCTTAAGACCTAAATGATACTAAATGGTACAAGATGAAGGTGACTAGTGGTGAGGGGAAAACCTCTGAACCTTCTACAGTAGCTGATAAGGGAGCAAAAAAGCTTGAGGAAGTCTGAGTAATCAAGCAATCTATGTCATGTCATGACAATATATTAGGCATTGTTGGGAGGCAACCCAAGGTGGAGACTGGCGCGTAGGCACCCAGGTATTAATTTTCACCCCTTATACTTTGTTTTGATTTGATTGTGTGCATTGAAGACAATGCATCTCTTTTTCGGTGGGGTGTGGCTAGTTATGGGCCTCAGTGAAGTCTGAGTAGCTTGGGTCCATAACTACCCCAATTTTTGATCCTGGAGTTTTCTTGCCTGTGTTCTTTCCCCATGGATATTTATTTTCTATTGAAGCAACATGTTTAGAATGTTTAGGTAGTATTTGTAGTGTATAGTACTAATATCTATGGCATAGAACATGTTTTTGTGCTTTGTTTGAAAAACGATACCCACCAAATTTTTGATTAAGTTAGTCTAGATAGCAACCATGCATATTTAGGTGTGTTTACGATGCTTGTTTTGATAAGTGAGGATAAATTGAGATAAAAAACATGATTTGAGAGTCTTTTGTTGATAATGTAGTTGGTGCCATGTAAGTGTGAGCCTAAATCGCTAAATTCATGTGTTGTGTGCTAATTTAGAACTTGCCCTATTACTCTAAGTTAGACTATAGATTAATTGATTAGAAAAAGATCTTAGGCCATTGTTCTTAAAAGTCCACTTAGCTTAAATGACTAACGAAAGTTGCAAAATATCCCTTGATCCTAATGTTTAAGTCTGACATGTACCTATTCTTTGTAAACACCTAATTAACCTAGCCTTGTAAGTTTGTAAAATCCTAAAATTGGCCCTGGTCCTTCCTTGAACATTATGCACCTTGACTAAGGCAAAAAGTCTATGTTGAGGGTGCTACCAAAAGTGGCCCTAGTTCTAAGGATGGATATTGTGCACCTCAACTCAGGCAAAAAACCTAAGTTAAGGGTGGCTAGTGTAACAGTGAAATGCAAAAATGAGGGGGAAAAGTTAGTGATAAAAAGAAAAGGAGAAAAATCATGTACTGGGTTCAAGAAATAAATGATGCCTTAGCTGTGAGTTAAAAAGAAAAATGAAGTATAAAAGCAAGGAAAAAAGCTGAAAAATAAAAAGGAAGTACCCATAAAAGCTTGAAATAGGAGAAAAGGAGAATGAGATGAAAAATAACAATGTTAGTAGGGCAAAGTGTAGAAAAACGTAGTGTCAAAGAGGGCCTTTAGCCACTATGTTCCCCCCTGGATAGGCGGTGGAAATTACCAAGCTGGAGTACGGTAGGGGCAGAGGGAATTTCCGGTGGAGCGATGGGCTAGGAATGCCCGACTTATCAATCTATCCGATGTAACACCCCCCACACACACTATAAGTATTTGTACTATACATATGAAACATGATATGGACTTTCAAATTAGTGCCAATTTTAAAAGTGTTTGCATCTCG
>DF365683.1:0-14973 GCA_000787875.1 Solanum virginianum
CTCTAATGGAAATGGAGGCTTGGCCCGACTTAGTTGGTGCAATGATCAAATTTTGGGATAGCAGTTGTATGGTGTTCCGTTTTGGAGACATTGAACTAACTCCTACTCTTGAAGAAGTATTAGCAAGTTATGAAAGTATTGGCATGTGCAACAAGAGAAAGTCAAAACCGAATAATGATGTCTTGATTCCTAAAGTGTGGGGTCCAGAAGAGATTAAGAAAGCACTCTCGTTAGTCGATGTTGAATGGATAAATCGGCTCAAAGGACCAAACATCCTACTTTAAAAGTTGTACTATCGATTTGGACATGATAGTGGCTAAGAAAAAATTTAAAGAGGAGTTTATTTCTGAATAGGCTTGGCAGAAAAAGTGGGCTTTTGCCTTTGCAGTTTGCTTGTTAGGGACCATGGTTTTTCCCCAAAATTTGGGACACGCCATTCACCCGAGCATGATAATGGTTACTCACGCCATCTTCGATGGGGTGAAATATGGGACGTCAACCAAGTATTATACCTTAGCACCTATGATCATCGCTGACATTTACAGGGCTTTAGATAAATGTTAGAAAGGGAGTCGATTCTTTCAGGGATGTAATCTAATACTTCAGTGGTGGATGATGAAGCACTTACTCAAAGTCCACTACCTCATTGAACCAGATACAAAATGTCAGAATGATCAGTTTAGTTCACACAGTTTGTGGTTACACCTCAATCACTTCAAAGCAAGGGGCGGACAACATTTTTGGATGCCGATATTGAGTAGGTTGCGAGAAGAGGATGTGCAATGGACTTTTGATGATACTACTATGAGTGATACCCGTAATTCGAAGTAGGAAGCTTCCTTTCTTGGTATTTGCCGGACTTAGGGGCACCCGACCATATGCTCCCGGTCAAGTTCTTAGGCAGTTAGGGTGTAAGCAAGTTGTTCCCCAGACAGGGGATATGAGGAAATTTGCGACAGACCACAAAGACGGTTAGGTATCTTTTACCGAGATAATAATCAGAGAATGGAGGACTCGGAGGGTAGCGGGAGAAAAGGTTCCCAACAAGTCCAACGCCAAATATAGTGAGACATATAAGAAATGGTTGAAGGATAATATCACTGGAACAATCAGACCTGGACCAAATATGCCCTGTACTATCAAAGATGTTGAGGCAGAAAGTTAAGTCTTACTTCGTCAACTCCAAGAGAAATATTAGGATAATCATTTGGCCCATCAGCGTCAACACCTGGAGGATGCCGAGATTATAAGGAAACTTAGGCAAGAGCTCAGCAGTGCGAGACAATGTATAATAGGGTTGGATGATCACATAGAACAACAAATTCAAGCTATGGAGGAAGTAACTAAAGAAGAGAGGGACCAATCGACAAGAGACTACTTATGGGAAAATAGATACTTTATATGGCAAGAGGTTGAAATAACTAAAAGAGCAAGGGACGTGTGAAAGAACTAGAACCGTCTAAAATTTTTTGTTGTCCCCTGCGCGGGATTGCTTTTATTTTAAACTTGAGAATATGTCTTGATAAGCACTTTCTGATGTAATCTTTTTGACATTATTGCAAGTATTTAAAAGTGTTTTGGGGATAATGGATTGTCTTTAAATTAATACACATCCTTCAATTCGATAGGCCTACCCCTGGCATGAAAGGGTCACCTGCATTTAGGAAACGTAATAATTGTTGCTATGTTATTTATTATAATTGTGTATGTGATTATGTTGCTTTATTTGAAGACTTCTAGCCCACTTCCTTTTGAAAGTTTCTAGAGTCCCCTAAGCACATAAATCAAGTCACTATCAAAATATGCAACCAAGTAACTCCTTGAGTCTCAAGTTTTCTCAACTAAACTCAAATTTCTTTATCCTTTTCTTTGGAGCATTTATTCTCCCTTTCACAAAATTGGATTTTACAGAAAGATGGAAAGTGCCCAAAATGCTAAGAATAATGAAGGCATATTAACAAAGATGCTGGGCAAGGTCACCCAAGAAAGCCTAGAAGATGGAGGTGTGGATTATGCTACCAAAACAATGCTCGCCAAAATAGCAGAGATTGAGGAAGATATGAAGAATACCAAGGATAAGCGACCAGGCGTGAGCAAGGCAAATCAAATACTCAAAGAATACTCATTTAGCCTTGAGGAACAACTTGGGAACATAATAGCTCGAAACATGGAGGTGGAAGCAGAGCTGGAGGCCACCCTAGAGGAGATAGCCCGGTTGGAGAGAGAGAATCCCCATTATGCCCTCCCAGGACCAAGCACAGAGGCCAAGGGCGCTCAGGTTGACCTCCCTCTGAAGGACTGATCAAGAAGGAAATCAACAAGTCAATGGAAGCAGTCTTAATAGAGACATCTTATGTTCTTAGCAAGCTTTCTATCCTGCATTTTCCATTTTTCATGTAATGAAGTCTATTTAAATCAAACTATTCTATTGATTCGAACTACGTTAGGCCTGACTTCTCATTTGCGAGATATGTAGGCAGCCTTTTAGCTCAGCCCCCTTTTTTCCAAAAGCTTATTTTTTCTTGTCTACATCACAATCAATTTTCCCGATCCACTGCTTCCGAAAGTCATGTAGGCAAAATTTTGCCTATGATCATATCTCGTGTGTCAGTGGGCTAGTTTACTCTCCAATAAAGCAATAATTGTGTGCTTGTATGTATGTTATCTTGCATCATCTAATAATCTGAAGAAATTAACATGACTACTTTTGAGTGTTTTCTTATAGGTAATCTAGAACTGATCTGTGTTGATAAAGCTGGCTGACATCATCATTTCACTAGATCAAACGCAACAGAGATCCCTCCCTTAACCAACCAGAGAAAGGAAAGATGACAGACCACGTCGATGATGCAGACCTGACCGAGATTACCATAGCAGATCCTGTTATCACGCAATAGAATAAACTAATTTCACAGTTGATGTAGCAGATTACTGACATGAAAGTGGAAATGAAGAAAACTCAGGAGCTAGCAATTGGCTAATCTTCCCGGGCCAGACCCCGAGAGGCCTCCAATTCATGTTCCTTCTCCTGATCCATCTCATCAACCTATCCCTATCTCCACAAATCCACCTATCATCCCTGTTAGAGCTTCGACTGTAATCAACCTAACTACCCTCGATGCAGGACCCTCCCACATCTTTTCCCAAAACTCGTATAGTACCCAAGCAGGCGTTTTCTCTCACATTGCCCACACTACCCAACCCCAAGAAATCCCTCCAGAAAGCCATCTTCCAGACCAATACAACCTACCTTCTACCCAAGCTGCGCCTCCTAAAATTCCTTTCCCTATCCTAATTCTTAACACTCCACATATTCCTCAATCCACTTACCCTGAGGTCGATCACTATCAGGAGAAAGAGAAAGAATGGAAGGCTAAAGAAGAAATGGCCAAATTGGATATGAGGGAAGAAATTGCAAAAGTAATGAAGTAGTTTTGCTATACGCCTGATGTTGTAGGGTTGAATTATGAGGACTTATGCATTCATCCAGATTTGAACCTTCCAGAAGGGTTCAAAATGCCAAAGTTCGAAGCCTTTGACGGAGATCGGTGGGTTGAATTATGAGGACTTATGCATTCATCCAGATTTGAACCTTCCAGAAGGGTTCAAAATGCCAAAGTTCGAAGCCTTTGACGGAAGCGGAAACCCTTTAGCTTATTTAAAGGCATACTGTGATCAGATGGTAGGCTCTGTGAAAAATAAAGCTTTGCTGATGTGATTATTTAGCCGAAGTCTGAATGGAGAGGCCCTTGAATGGTTCACCTCTCAAGAGATGAACCAGTGGGCCAATTGGCATGGCAAAAGATTTTGTTGAAAACTTTGCTTATAACGTCGAAATTGTACCAGATCGATAATCATTGGAGAGGATTAAGCAAAAGTCAATCGAAAGCTATTAGGAATATGCCTACAGGTAGAGGAAAAATGCCGCCAAGGTGCGCCCTCCTATGGCTAAGAAAGAGATTATTGAAGTGTTTGTGCGTTCACAAGAGCCAGAGTTTTATGAAAGGATGATGCTGCTTGTTGCAGTAAAATTTGCAGACATTGTCAAGATTGGTGAGAACATAGACGAATGACTCAAGACAGGAAAGATCACTCGTTTGTCAGTTTCGACAGGAACATTAGGGATATCTAAAAAAGGAAAGGAAGACGTGTCTGCCATCTCTGGCACACAAGGTAGGGGAAAAACCCTCGGCAGCCACCCCAGAAAATCTATCCATTTTCAACCTGCTCCACTCACAAACTACTAAACCACTCCTCACCATTACCACCCCCTGCAATACCCAAACACCGTATATCCGCTACCAAGCTGCTCAAATAACCAACAAACCTATCAAAACCCCTCTACCTCCTACCCAATCGTAAATACCCGAGCTCCACCTCCAAACTGCCAAGCACCACCATACCCAAACTTCTAAGTCCCCACGCCTCCCCGACGAAACCACCCGAACTATAATCAGGTACCCCCTCCACCACAAAATAACTATCGCCCTCCTCACCTAAATGCGTAGAAAAGGCCCTTTAGGATGTTCACTCTGCTTGCTGAAAGCTGAACAAAACTATTCGAGAGATCGTCAGCTATCGGGATGATCCAACCTGCTCCTCTGAAGCCCATATATATTAATTCTCATTTCTTCAGAGGAGATTAGACTTGTGCTTATCACTCCAACGATGTTGGACATGACACCGAAGATTGCCTAAGCCTGAAGCACAAGATTCAGGACTTGATTGATCACGACATGGTTGTTCTTAGGATTGTAACTCCAAACGTCAACAAGAACCCATTGCTTGAGCATGGGGAGGGTATGGCTGGAATGATCGAGAGAGAGAAGGACTGGTGTATAGCTAAGAAGATAGTGTCGGATAGCACTATCAGCTTAGAAAAGAGCGTTGCTTCATTGAGTATCACCGAGAAACCAAAGGCAGAAATTTTGATACTTTGCGAGGCAATCCCTAATAAGAAGATTGAGATTGTAGTTGTTGGTGCCAGAAAATCGATTCAGAACGAGACCAGAAAGACTCAGAGGTGGTAAGCAAAGCTGAAGCAGAGGAGTTCTGGAGAAGAATGCAACCTCAGGAGTACGCTATCACAAAACACTTGGAGAAAGTCCCTGCCGAGACTTCTGTGTGGGCGTTGTTGATGAATTCACAATATCATAGACAGGCCCTAATGAGAGCATTGGAAGATACTTATATGCCTATGGGAACGGACAGTGACAATCTGGCAGCCATGATAAGTCAGGTCACGCAGGGCCATCGCATCTATTTTGGGGATGAGAAACTGCCATTTGAAGGAGCAATGCACAATAAGGCACTTCATGTTACAACAAAGTGTCGAGACATGATCCTAAACCGTGTTCTGATTGATAATGGATCTGGATTGAATATTTTCCCTCTATCCACTCTGAAACAATTGAACTACGATGTGGGGAAAATCCAACAAAGTCAGGTTAACATGAGAGCATTTGACGGTAGTCGAAGAGACACACTAGGGACAGTAGCGGTAACAATTTGTATGGGACCTGCGGAGTTTATTATCGAGCTTCAAGTAATGGACATAACAACTAGTTACAACATGTTACTAGGAAGACCCTGGATTCATATGGCAGGAGCTATTCCTTCTACCCTCCACCAAATGATAAAGTTCATTTGGCATGAATACGAAGTGGTTATCTATGGTGAAGGAAGTCACTCGAACTTGTATGCGCCCATTATCAATAATATCACTAGGGGGTCAGATTTCTACATGGTTAAAATTGTCAATGCTACTGAAGATAATCGGATGCTGGGACCTCTTATGCCTGCCATTTACAAGACGATCGCCACCATTATGCTCAGAGACGGATTTGAACCTGGTGTTGGGCTGGGGAAATATTTGCAGGGTATTATTGAACCCATTCTAATACCAGTTAAACAATCAAGATTCGGCCTAGGGTACACTATCTGGGGAGAAAATGAGAAGGAGATATAGGAGCAGGAGGACGATCAAACTCTAGACCGGCCAATGCCGCACCTGTACCAATCATTTACAGCACCTGAATGCATGGGCGATCGTGGTTTTGAGGGAGGGATCCAGGACCTATTTGAAGAAGTGGATGCAGTAGATGATGATCTAGATATAAAACCAGATATCCAAAGGATATCTGCCACTTCGCCAATCTCCTATTCGCCTTGGTGGACAGAAAATAGACAAATTTCTTGTATTTAAAAAATATGTATGGGTGGCAATCTAGCTGGAGCCTGTGAGCCATCTTTTACTTTGCCATTTTCACCCATGTTTGATTTTATTTTGATATTTCTATGGTCAAAATTTCGCAATATCTTCAAATAAGAATCCTTAAGATATTTCAAAATCCTAACTATTATTTCCTTTTCATAATTGTGCTTGTTTATAATTTCAGCTATGATAATTTAAAACCTGTCATTGTCATGTCATGTCAAGGTTGAATGAACAGAATGAAATAGATGACAATGAGTTTGAGGACTGCGACGAAGGAGTTGCGATACCTGAAAAGTTCGTCCAAGAGTTGAGGCAATTCGAAAACCGGGACAAGCCTAATCTGGAGGATACTGAAACAGTGAACTTGGGAAATGAAGAATACGTCAAGGAAACTAGAATCAGTGTCCATCTGGAGAACACTCCAAAGGAGGAACTCGCCAGTTTGCTCAGAGAATATGTGGATGTGTTCGCTTGGTCCTATGAGGATATGCCAGGTCTGAGCACTAATATTGTCTCTCACAAATTTTCAATCAGCCCAGGATTCAGCCCAGTAAAGCAGAAGACTCAGAAGTTCAAACCTGATTTGAGTCTAAAAATCAAGGAGGAGGTCACCAAGCAAATACAATCCAAGGTGGTAGAAGTGACGAGATACCCCACTTGGTTGGCCAATGTTGTTTCGGTACCCAAAAAGGACGGAAAAATCAGAATTTGTGTCGATTACAGAGATCTCAATAAAGCCAGCCCCAAAGATGATTTTCCATTGCCGAACATCCACATCCTCATTGACAATTATGCCAAACATGAGATGCAATCATTTGTAGATTGCTTCGCGGGATATCATCAAATTCTAATGGATGACGAGGATGCAGAGAAGATAGCTTTCATCACACCCTGTGGTATGTACCATTATCAGGTGATGCCTTTTGGTCTCAAAAATGCGGGAGCAACCTATATGAGGGCTATGACGACTCTTTTTCATGACATGATTCACAAGGATATTGAAGTATACGTGGATTATGTCATCATTAAATCTCACGAGAGTGCAGATCATCTGATCCATCTGAAGAAATTCTTTGACCACCTGCGCCGATACAGCCTGAAGTTGAATCCTGCCAAATGTGCTTTTGGGGTGCCCCCTAGTAAATTATTGGGATTTATAGTCAGTCGAAGAGGTATCAAGCATAACCCTTCTAAGATCAAAGTGATCCAAGAGTTACCTGCACCAAAAACCAAGAAAGAAGTCATGAGTTTCTTGGGGAGATTAAACTATATCAGTCGGTTCATAGCCCAATCTACGATGATTTGTCAGCCTATTTTCAAGATGTTGAAGAAGGATGCATTGATAAACTGGAATGCAGAGTGCCAGACCGCTTTTAATACTATCAAAAGCTATTTTTCTAATCCTCCGGTATTGGTGCCTCCACGAGAAGGGAGTTCATTATTATTGTACTTGTCAGTTTTCGATAATGCGTTTGGGTGTGTGTTGGGCCAGCATGATGAAACTAGGAAGAAGGAACGGGAAATCTACTATTTGAGCAAGAAGTTTACTCCGCATGAAGCTCGATATACTTGCTTAGAGAAGACTTATTGTACCTTGACTTGGGTTGCTCAGAAATTGAGGCACTATTTATCTGCCTACACTACATATCTCATTTCAAAGATGGACCCATTAAAATACATCTTTCAGAAAGCAATGCCGACTAGAAGATTGGCCAAATGGCAAATGCTGTTGAGCAAGTTTGACATCTTGTATGTAACTCAGAAAGCAATCAAGGGACAGGCTTTAGCTGATCATCTTGCGGAGAATCCCGTTGACAGCAATTATGAACCTCTCAAGACCTATTTTCTCGATGAAAAGATCTCATTTGCAGGAGAAGACATTTTAGAGGTATACCTGGGCTGGCAAATGTTCTTTGACGGAGCCGTAAATTGCCAAGGTAGTGGCATTAGGGCAGTCTTAATATCGGAATCTGGACAACATCATCCAATGGCCGTGAAACTTCGATTTCGTTGCACTAACAATATGGCTGAATACGAGGCTTGCATTTTAGGCTTGAGAATGGCCATAGACATGGATGTTCAAGAGTTGCTGGTCATTGGAGATTCAGATTTACTGATTCATCAAGTTCAGGCAGAATAGGCTGTGAAGAATCCAAAGATCATACCATATGTGCACCTGGTACAGAGTTTGTGTAAAAGGTTTCAAAAGATTGAGTTCAAACACATGCCAAGGATAAATAATGAGTTCGCTGATGCCCTTGCCACTATTTTCTCGATGATTCAACATCCAGACATGATGTATATCAACCCTTTAGAGATAGATTTGAGGGAGCAACCGGCCAATTATTTGCATGTCGAGCTAAAATCTGAAGGAAAGCCTTGGTATTTTGACATAAAGAAGTATTTCGAGACTGGAACTTACCTTGAAGATGCTGACTCCGATTAGAAGAGAGCTATCCGGTGGAAAGCCAACAATTTCTTTCCAAGTGGAGAAATCCTTTACAGGAGAACTCCAGATCTAGGTCTCCTTAGATGTGTTGATACCATGGAAGCCTTGAAGCTTGTTGAACAGGTATATGCCAAGGTCTGTGGCACTCACATGAATGGACTCACTTTGGCAAAGAAAATCCTTCGAGCTGGTTATTTTTGGATGACTATGGAACACGACTGTTGCAAGTTTGTGCAGAAATGGCACCAATGTCAGATACATGGTGACTTGATCCGTGTCCCTCCTCACGAGCTCAAAGCTATGAGTTCTCCTTGGCCATTCGTAGCTTGGGGTATGGATATTATTGATTCCTCCTCATGAGCTTAAAGCTATGAGTTCTCTTTAGCCGTTCGTAGCTTGGGGCATGGATGTTATTGGTCCGATAGAGCCAACCGCCTCTAATGGTCATAGGTTCATTCTGATTGCCATTGATTATTTTACTAAGTGGGTGGAGGCAGTCTCTTACAAGTCTGTGACAAAGAAATAGTAGCAAATTTTGTGCGCAGCAATTTGATATGCCAATTTGGAATACCAGATTCCATTATCACTGACAACTCGGCAAATCTCAATAGCAACTTGATGAAGGAGATATGTGAGCAGTTCAATATTACTCACCGCAATTCCACAGCATATCGCCCTAAGATGGATGGAGCTATAGAAGCCGCCAACAAGAACATCAAGAAGATTTTAAGGAAAATGATCGATAGACACCGAGGATGGCACGAAATGCTGCCTTATGCTTTGCTAGATATCATACGACTGTCAGAACCTCCATTGGGGCAACCCTGTACCTGCTGGTATATGGAATAGAAGCAATAATACCAGCCGAAGTTAAAATACCATCATTGAAGATTATTCAAGAAGCCGAGTTGAGTGACGCCGATTGGGTTCGCAATAGGATCGAACATTGGGCTTTAATCGATAAGAAGAGGATGACGGTTGTGTGCCATGGGCAGTTATACCAACAGAGAATGATTCGCACCTTCAATAAAAGGGTAAGGCCTCGAATGTTCAAAGTCGGATAGTTGGTGCTCAAACGCATCTTTCCAAATCAAGAGGAACACAAGGGAAAGTTCACCCCAAATTGGCAAGGTCCTTATATGATTCCCAAGGTGTTGTCCGGAGGAGCATTAATCCTATCAGAGATGGATGGTCAAGAGTGGCCAAGACCGATCAATTCGGATGCTGTCAAGAGATATTACATTTGAAGATTTAGAGTTTGCATTATCTTTTTTCCTTTGTAATATCGCTGATTATTTCTTGTATCCCCTAGATGAACTACGTCTGACCTGAATTCTCAAGAATGAGATACTTATCTACGTAATCCTTGACTCTTATGTATTTCTTGTATCCCCTAGATGAACTACGTCTGACCTGAATTCTCAAGAATGAGATACGTAGGCGGCATATGTCGACCTCGGTCATCCCCTTTTTAGATTTTATTATCCCATCATTTCTTTCTTTTGAACTACGCCCAACCTGAATTCTCGAGAATGAGGTACGTAGGCGGCCTATGTCAGCCTCGATCATTTTCTTAATTAAAATTTACATTTTTCTCTATCCCTCGAGCGGAAACTACGTTTGACCTGATTCCTGTGTAAATTGCCAAGGTAGTGGCATTAGGGTTCTCTATCCCTCGAGCGGAAACTACGTTTGACCTGATTCCTGTCTCAATGGAATACGTAGGTACCATAACGATTTGGTCATGCTTCCAAAAGGAAACTGGGGTAGAATTTTAAGAGGAACTCAAAAATTTCGAACCAGAAATCCATCTTCAACCAATCAAAGTTCAGAACCTAACGAAACTTCAACTGGGACAGAATTTCTGTGAAAGATCTCAAAAATTCTCAAGGTATTTCTAACAAGCTGTTGACCCCTGACAACATCCAAACTGGGATAGAAATTTTGAGGTTGCCCTCAAAATTTTGTTGAGCATTGTTACGAATCATAAAGTCATCTCAGCATAATCGGGAGTCCAAAGACAACTGCAAGACATCAAAATTTATGTCAAATATGAAAATGTTCATCTAAGTTTTGTGTGACATGACAATTAGCAGTAATATTTGTTTAAAATCTTTCTCAATTCGATTATTCTGACTTTTCAAATATTTTTTGGTATAAGTATTTTCTGTCTTCTGTCTATCAAGAGGCACGAGATCAAAACACCCACAGTGGGACCAGATGAGGAGTAGATAATTGAAGAATCAACACAGATCAATTCATTTTGAAACTAACCATTTTTCTTTAGATGCAGGAACTAGGGTCATAAGATGAGACAATCGAAGAATCAACACAGATCAATTCATTTTGAAACTAACCATTTTTCTTTAGATGCAGGAACTAGGGTCATAAGATGAGACAATCGAAGAATCAACACAGATCAATTCATTTTGAAACTAAGCATTTTTCTTTGGATGCAGGAACTAAGGAACTAAAGTCGCAAGACATCTTTGAATCCACAGGGGCTCTATAAGACAATTTGGCACAAGGGCTGAGAAATTTTATCCAGATCGATACAAGTTGGAGAACTCCAGACGACGTCTCATTACTTTTTTATCTTCCTATCAATCTGTTATAATTTATAACACATTTTTTCTTAATACAGGAGATAAGATAATTTGGCACAATGACCAAGATCACCACACTTCAGCCAGGAAAATCTTTGCAGGCCTTACAATAATTGAGGCGTAAATGGTTCTGCCTCATTCAAATGTCCAGCAACTCATCTCATTTTACAACACGGAAAGAGGTTATTTTATTCTTACAGTTGCGCGCAGAGCGCTATTTTATTTTTAATTGCCGATCCAGGGCACCACATTTCATTGTCAATCCAGGGCATTGCATTCGTTGCAGGCTCATCCATCATACATCGCGGTGAGTACATCATTTCATGCATCACGGAGACTTATGGTGAGGATATTTACTTTTCAGCTGCCGAAAGGCTCATACATCATGCATCGTGGTGAATACATCATTTCATGCATCATAGAGACTCATGGTGAGGATATTTACTTTTTAGCTGCCAAAAGGCTCATATATCATGCATCACGGTGAGTACATCATATCATGCATCGCGGTGAGTACATCATATCATACATTGCGAAGAGTACATCATATCATGCATCGCGGTGAGTATATCATATCATGTATTGCGGAGAGTACATCATTGGTGAGGTCTATTTTACTTTCCCCTTACTGGAAAAATACATCATTTCATGCATCGCGGAGAGCCATTGAAAGGATTATATATTCGTTGCCGCCAGAAGACTATTTTATTTCCAGTTGCCGATCCAGAGCCATTATATATTCATTGCCGCCAGAAGACTATTTTATTTCCAGTTGCCGATCCAGAGCCATTATATATTCATTGCCGCCAGAAGACTATTTTATTTCCAGTTGCCGACCCAGAGTCATTATATATTCATTGCTGCCCGAAGACTATTTTATTTCCAGTTGCCGATCCAGAGACACTATTTTCATTACCTCTAGAAGACTATTTTATTTTCCAACTGTGCCCACAACACCAGAAAAAAGAATGCATATCAAAATGGTAAGAGATATCGTCTCTAATTCAAGTTATGATTTTACCAACATTTTGTTTTAGTCATATCGAGGGCATCCAAAAAGATGAATTCTCAAAACAGACCACAGATATGGACGCCATCAAATAGGATGTAGCACGAAGTGGAACTTTTTCTTAGCAGCGAACTGGGACATAGTCTGAAAGGGGGCGTCAAACCTTTCGGACACGAGCTGGAAAGCGACTACCACCACAATCCAACCACACCCCTGGCAGAAGGCATGTGGGAATTTCTGTAAGTCTGTTAGTTTTCAGTTTCTCATCCAGGTGATCTCAAATCTCACCGGAGCCAATCTTTCAATCTGAGTGATAATATACCAAGAGTTTGTCTCATCCAGATGATCCTAACTCTCACCGGAGCCAATCTTCCAATCCGAGTGACAACGTACCAAGAGTTTTGGAAATTATGTCCACGTAAGTTCTCAATTATGAATGTGAAGAGCTCCAAATTTATGGTTAAGAGGTTGCAAGCCTCTTTTTCATAATTCAATTTATTTGTCACTCCTCCTGAACTAAAGGCTATCTCAGAACAAGAGATTTCTTCTTCAACCGATAGAGTCAAACTACAAGCAGCCTGATTCCTAAGTCCAAGGATATGTAGGCAGGCTCAAGTTTGAAAACTCGGCTGCATTCCAATACCAACCCCTCAAATCTCATTTCCGAAGATCTCAAAAATTCTCAAGGTATTTCTAACAAGCTGTTGACCCCTGACAACATCCAAATACCAACCCCTCAAATCTCATTTCCGAGCTTCCTAATTTCTTCATAATTGGATATTAGGATAGCTTTTGAATTTTTTCAAAATCATGCGTAAAATCAAACATTTTGAACTACAAGTGGCCTGAATTCTTATAAAACCTGAGATATGTAGGAAACCCAGAACAAGGGTCCGGCCATAATTTTCAAAGCCTGCACCCAAAGTTTTTTTAAAAAAAGATGTGGTCGGCTAAAAAATTTGGTTAGTCAAGTTTCTTTGTCCACGATCTCTTTCATCAATCGTATCTAAAGAAAGGGACAGCTATTGACACTGAAATTTTACCCGCCACATCACAAATTATCCGATTTTATTTTTTCATAAACTAAAAATATTTGTCTATTTTTATATAATAATATTCTATATTTATATATAAAATATTTTTAATAATAATTTTTTAAAAAAAATTTACGGGCGCGTGAGGGCCACGCGCCCCCAAATCCAAACTATACCCCTCTTTCACACTCCCATTTCACCCGACCCCTTCCCATTTCCCCATCTTCTTCTTCAATCTTCTTCTTCAATTAAAGAAGAAGAACAAGTCCCCAAACTCCATCTCAAATCCCTATACCATCCCTCACACGCGTAACCCTTGCCCTTCTCCATTCCCCATCAATTTCTTCTTCTTCTTCACCATCAATGAAGAAACAGAAAACCAGGCATTAAAACGGTCATGATTGAGCTTAAGAGTCTTATTTTAATGTTGGTTTCAGGCTTTCTTTTTCAAGACTTTATTATATTTGGTCGATTCTAAGATTTTTTCTAGTTAAGTAATGTTTGTGTTATTCTAAGATGGCCTGTGAATTTGCGATTCTTAGTTGAGTCCGCTCTTATCTTGCACCTTTGTTTCAATCATATCATTATCAAACACGAAATGTTTTGAGCTGTCAGATACCATTTCATTTCTCTCTTCTTCAAACCATAATTTGCTACTAATGATCTATTCGTCAAACTTTCTATATCTAATCCAATGGTTGTTTATCCGCTTGATGGCTGTCTATGTGATAGTTTCCAACTTGACTCTAAATTATTCAAATATGTTCGCATCTTCCTTTCCTAGAAGTATTACTCTCAGTTATATGAGTCAGAAATTGTGGTGTCTTGTTTGAAGGCTGCTGTTGTGGTTTCTATTTGTGTATCTTGCTCTCGATTTGCTGCTTGCTTGTTGATTAGTACAAGTCAGATGTTCAGGTGTTCCACAAATTGATTGTGACCCCCTTTCATTGTTCCCTATCTTCCCATCGTAGTTTGAAAGTTTTCCCTTGTTGCTATTTGAGTCAACTGTCGTCAAATGCAAAGCTTTAAGTTACAAACTGTCACACATGTCCATAGTACTTTTACGACTACATACCTATTCCTTGCTTAAAAATCAGTTTGTAGAATTTGCCTATGTATTCTTCTTCCTAAGAAATTGCTTTCCCTGATAACATTCTACTTTTCATGAGATGAGGTTAAGAATATCAAGCCTTGTTGGAGGACTATTATCAACTGGAAATATCTAGTCTTGTTTGATTTTTGTTGTTCCTGAAATCAGATAACATAGGATTAATACCACTATTTGGCTTGACTAATATATCCCTTCTCCATTCAATTTTGCTCTCAAATTTTGTTGTTTGCTCCCTTCCCTGTTTGAAAGATGCATCCCATTCTTTCTTCCTTATTCCCTTGTTGTGCTTTCAAACCTATCTAAAACCTCAAACTATTGTTTGAATGTTTTGAACTTCCTTTAGTGGTGTTTGTTCTCAATAAGATATGTCATAGGCTTTAAAGGCAACATGTTTGGTTGTTTTAAAAGGGGGCTCAACACTGCCTATTCCACTTACTTCACATGAGCATGACTACATCTTCCATTTCTTCTAATGCAATTTGTTTCAATTGACAAAGGATAGTCCATAATTAGCCTAATTCCCCCTGCCTTTGCTTGAATTGCTGCT
>DF365682.1:4812-17292 GCA_000787875.1 Solanum virginianum
CGTCTATGTCATATAAATCTAGATAGGATTTCAAGGTTGGTTTGAGATGGATTTTTAAGTTCATTAAAAGTGGAGGCACTACCTACATGTGAATCTTGTTTAGAAGAAAAAATGACTAAGAGACCTTTCCCCTCAAAAAGAAATAGAGCCAATGATAAATTAGAGTTAATTCATTCTGATTTATGTGGCCCAATGAGCATACAAGTGAGAGGTAAATATGAGTATTTCGTGACTTTCATTGATGACTACTCAAAATATGAATATATTTATTTGCTAAGCCATAAGTCTGAATGCTTTGAGAAATTCAAAGAATTTAAGGCAGAAATAGAGAAGAGATATGGAAAATATATCAAGTCACTGCGATCTGATCGTGGTGGTGAATATCTCTCCCATGAGTTCACTAGTTACTTATCAGAATAAGGAATTACATCTCAAATATTTGTACCCAGAATGCCACAACGAAATGGTGTAGCAGAAAGAAGAAATAGAACTCTTTTAGAAATGGTTAGATCTATAATGTGTTACTCTGATTTGCCTTATTTGTTTTGGGGATATGCATTAGAAACTGCAAATTATATTCTGAACTTAGTTCCTTCTAAGTCTATACCTATGAAACCCATTGAATTGTCGACTGGGCGTAAACCTAGTTTGAAACACATTCGGATTTGGGGATGTCCAGCACATGTGTTGAAAGGGAAGACAGAAAAATTGGAACCTAGAACAGAAGTATGTGTTTTTATTGGGTACCCTATAGGAATGAAAGGTGGTTTGTTTTATAATCCTAAAGAAAAGAAAGTTATAGTAAGTACCAATGCTAAGTTTCTTGAAAGGGATTTTCTAACAAACCATGTTCCCAGAAGTAAATTAGTTTTATGGGAATTAAGCAAAGAGATAACAAATCAATCTACTAAATATAATGAAAGCCAAATTCAAACCCCAGATGTTAGATTTAACATACCATTATATTCTAGTAGTGGGAGTGATGTTAATAGACATATAATTCCACAAGTACAAATTCCTAAAGATCTATTACAACAAAGCATTGGGAGTAGCACTAAGCAGATTGTATTAGAGAAAGAAGTTGTTGATATTCCACACTGCAAGGTGCTGAGGATAACATAGAGACTCAAGATCCTACAAATGATGTGGTTCAACCACAAGATCATAATAATGCAACTCTCTCTGCATCTACCCCTGCACATGTAGTGGCTAATCATAGTGGGAGAGTGATAAGAAAACCACTTCGATATGCACTCTTGGGAGAGTCTTTTGACAGAATCCCTGAAGAGTTGAATATCGAACCCTTGAATTACCATAAAGCACTATAAGATAAAGATGCAGAAAAATGGATCATTGCTACGAAATCAGAAATGGAGTCCATGTACTCCAATAAAGTCTGGAATCTTGTAGAACCACCTGCAGATGGAGTCAAACCCACTAGATGCAAGTGTATCTATAAGAAGAAAAGAGGAGTAGATGGAAAAGTACAAACTTACAAAGCTAGACTTGTTGCAAAAGGGTTTACTCAAAAAGAAGGGATCAATTATGAGGAAAAATTTTCACCAGAAGTCATGCTTAAGTCTATTAGAATTCTCTTATCTATTGCTACTCATTATGATTATGATATTTGGCAGATGGACGTCTAGACAACTTTCCTTAATGGAAGTCTTGATGAGAGCATCTTTATGCAACAACCAGATGGTTTCATAGAAAAAGGAAAAGAACACATATTGTGCAAGCTTAAAAGGTACATTTATGGATTAAAGCAAGCTTCTAGGGCATGGAATACTTATTTTAACAATACGGTCAAGACCTTTGGTTTTGAGCAATGTCTTGATGAGTCTTGTGTGTATAAAAAATGGAATGGGGATAAAGTGGTATTTCTGGTATTATATGTAGATGACATTTTGTTCATAGGAAATAATGTGGGCATGATGAATTCAGTTAATGAATGGTTGTCCACTAATTTCAATATGAAAGATTTGGGAGAAGTTGCTCACATCCTTGGGATCAAAGTTCTACGTGATCGCAAGAAAAGAATATTAGACTTATCTCAAGCTCTATATATTGATACAATTCTCACCAGGTTCAACATGCATGAGTCCAAGAAAAGATTTCTTCTTTTCAGACATGGAATTTCTTTATCTAAGGATCAATGTCCTAAGACAAATGAGGAAATAGAAAGTATGAAGGTAGTTCCTTATGCATCAGCTGTGGGAAGCCTCATATATGTGATGTTGTGCACTAGGCCTAACATAGGTTTTCTTATAGGCATGGTTAGCAAATTTCAGTCTAACCCTGGGTGAGAATATTGGACAACTGTTAAGCATATAATTAAGTACTTAACAAGGACTAGGGATTATATGTTGGTCTATTATTCAAATGAGTTGGTGCCCATAGGGTATACAGACTTAGATTTCCAATCTGATAAGGACTCTAGAAAGTCGATCTCAGAAAAGGTGTTTACTTTGGGAGGTGGGGCTGTTATTTAGAGGAGAATTAAGCAAACTTGTGTTGCTGATTCCACCATGGAAGCCAAATATACAGCAGCCTTTGAAGCAGCTAAGGAGGCAGTATGGCTCAGAAACTTTCTAAAAGACTTAGGTGTAGTTCCTGCAATGAAAGTTCCACTCACAATATTTTGAGATAATAGTGGTGCGGTTGCAAATTCAAAAGAACCACGAAGTCATACGAAAGCAAAACACATTGAGCGTAAATATTAGTCAATTTGAGATATAGTGCAAAGAAGAGATGTGGTGGTTGCAAAGATTGCATGAGAGAACAACCTAACAGACCCTTTCACAAAAGCTTTACCACAAAAGTCTTTTGATAGACATGTTGAAGGAATGGGTGTTAAAGTTATGGGTGCATGGTTATGAGTCTAAGTGGGAGATTGTTAGGATATACTATTAACCATGCGTTTAGATATAATATTATTTATTAAACAATGTTTATTTATTTATTCAATTCAATAAAGTGTTACATTAAATAGATCAATTTATCATATATGTGTCCTTAACTTATATAGTAGAAGATTTAGTGTATAGAGTTTGAGCTTATACATAGAAGATCAAATCATTGGTACTTATAAGTTAAAAATTATAGAATCTAGATGGAAATTTGGATAAACCATCGGGAAGATTGTAGCACGGGTGTAAGGACTTAGATTTTCAAGCTTATTTATGTTTTTTAAGGCCGTCATGGGCCCCTTACGTCAGGCCAAGTTCAAAGGATTTTTCGTTGGCTAAGTTCGACATAACTACTAGTAGAAGGGTCAACTTTAAACTAGCATAAATCTTAGAACATTTGGATATGGGTGGCCCAAAACATGTCAAATGAAATTCCTTTAAGGTAGCTTCACAATGCACTTGGTTTCACCTTATTCTGAGGTCGGATGAATGAGTTATGATTATTTTCGTGAGGCCTTTCCGTGTAGTGTTGTCACATGGACTGTTTGACGGCCAGTGTGGCCTTTGATGGGCCGTTTGGGGGAGATGGGGTTGGAAAAGTCCATTTTTGAAACTAAGGAAGGTGGCAGGGCCAGTGGCATGGGTCGTGAGGCTT
This sequence comes from Solanum virginianum, assembly GCA_000787875.1. NCBI lineage: Eukaryota > Viridiplantae > Streptophyta > Magnoliopsida > Solanales > Solanaceae > Solanum > Solanum virginianum. The sequence continues at coordinate 8,377 of DF365682.1, forward strand.
ACCACTGGTCATGAGAAGGGGCGTGAAAGTGAGTAAGGGGGGCTTGCTAGGCGTAGAGGTAAGTTGAGGTCAAGGCATGGACCACGACCACCCACATGGGTCGTGGAAGGTGGAACAGGTTGTGGTCCTTGGAATGGGGCCTGGGAAACATTTTCCAATACCAAGTATGGTGCCACGAGCCTCCACACGGACCGTGAAGCTCCACACGAACCGTGGAGGCCTCCGTAGTCGCAACGAGATGTCTTTTTGCAATCGATTTCCAACTTCAATTTTTAGACCAAGTACCTTGTCACGGGCACTCGATATGACCGTGGAGTGCCACACGACCCGTGGGACCTTCCATGGGGCATCACTTTGCCAAATTTTCCATTCAATCACTAATGACGTTTTCGTAAATTTTAATTATTCTAATGACTTTGTTTTAACCTTCCTAAAAGACCTAAACAATATTACCAAGGATTAAACTCACCACTCTCATCTCAAATACATCCTCAATTCTCTCAAGAGCCTCTACCAAAACCCCAACTCCAATTTCAAGGAAACTCAAGAACAAGTTTAGATTCCAAGACCCACTTCCAAACGTCCATTCTTTGTCAACTCAATTTCAAGGAACTTAAAGTCTAAGGTATGTGGGTTGATCCTTGACTTCCTTTCAATCAGGGAGACCCAAAATCAGTTTTAAGCAATTTCATGGACTTCTAGTTACTTTAAATTCAGGATTTTGAAAATTATGAATCCTAAAATTCTAATTATGTATGGGTAGTGTTTATTTGATGACTTAAATGTGATTTAAACTATTACATGAGGATTTTCTTTGGGGTTTATGGAATTTCAAGTATGAATGTCCCCTTTAAGACTTCTAAATGCATGGGTGATTACACTATGAATTTAAATGTGGATTTAATTATACTTTTGATTAAATTTCATATTATATTATTAATTTTAGAATGAATCCTAATTACCCATGCTATTCTCCCATTATTCATAGCATATGCATTCATGTACATGGATTACTATGAAAGTTAGGTTATGGGTTAAGCCCAATTATGTTCTATGGTATGATTTTGATAAAATGTAGGTTATGACAATATTGTGATCACATATATATGTCTTTGATTTTGGCACTTTGAGCTTCTTGGGTGCTTGCACTATTTTATATGTGAATGAGTTATTCCTATGCATGAGTATATATACTATGAAATTATGTTCTGACCTTTAAGCCTAAGAATGCACTGAGATGGTCTCAGAAATAATTTACGTCGATTGTAAGTATGTGTGTGTATGTGTATATATGTATATGAATATTTATTCTTGTGGGATGATGAATTAGTACCCATGGATTGGGGGTGTTAGGGTTATCCCCAAAGCCCTCTCCCTTTCCTTGAACTATGTGCCTAGCATAGGTTTTCGATCCAAAAAGGGAGTTGTCCCGTAAATTGGATCACTGATTTGCTGAGAAACATTCCTTTTTCCGCATGAATTTATGTTCTAAAAAAGTCGTTTTGATATATGAAGTTGATCTAAATGTCTGATGTTTCAAGAGAAACAGTGGACTAAAATCTAAATGGGCTTCGTTTTTATCGATGAGGGAATTTCATCAAGATTCCAAGTAATAGCCCACTTGGTCTTACTTATGTCAGTTGAAGTCACATCCCCAATATATATATAAATGAGTGCATCATTTACATTTCATGCATCATGACTTTCATAGCATCTCTTTATATTGCATTCTTTGATATCAACTCTTTTGATATTATGTGCCTTGTCATTTAACATTGATATGCAGGTTTTGGTAAGTTACATGCATCGCACCTCGCATAATTAGTACATTCAAACATACTAACGCATACTCTTGCCTACATGATTTTACCATGTAGGGACCAAGGACTTTGACCATCCACCGTTTGCGTTTAGCTTGGATTCTGGATTTACTTGTAGTGGTGAGTCCTATCTTTTAAGGATGCACTACCATCTATCTACCTATGTCACTTACTTTTCCTTATGTATTTGAGGGTAAGCCCGGGGTATGTCTTGGCCCCCGACCCATCTATGTAGAGGCATTGTTGGATACCTTGTAAACCTCATCACGTTTTATGTTATGTGTCATGGTTAAGTCTATGTTATGTATATGGTTATCTTCAAGTACCGATATGTGACTTGCTCTCATGTTGATAGAGAGATCCTAAGACCCGAATTGCCCCATAGCATGTGTCCTACATACCCGCCCCTTAGTACTTTTATGTTATGCGTTATGTGAACTCATGATGATCCTTTCCCTATGATGCCCCTATAGCGTGAGTCCTACTTTCCCGTCCCTTAGAACTATGTGTTGATTATTGACTATGCTTCCGAATCAATGATGTGAATTTTGTATCTTGAGGCTTATTTGGGGACTCTCGAGTTCCTATATGTCGTGTCACATCTAGGCCCTAGGTCCAGGTGGTGAAAAAGATGGTATCAGATCCCTAGGTTTGTAAATAATCCTCGCATTCCAACATACTGCATCAAGTAGAGTCTTAATCATGGGTGTGAAGTGCACCATGCCTATAAGTGGGAGGCTACGACGATGTTCTAGGAATTGTCTTACTTCTTCATATCTTATGTCGTGCTATAAAAAGTTGGCTTACCTCTTGACCCTTGATGGTATCCTTACTTTGTTTCAGAAGATGCATCATGGTAGACCTGCCAGACCAGCCTCAACTAATAAGGATCAAGCACCTCAACAGCCTCGGGATAAGCCTGTCACTCATGGGGAGTTCCGTACGACCTTTGCTATGCTTGCCCAAGTGGTGACCACTCAGGCTAGGTAGGCTAACCTTCCTCGGGATTCTACTCCAGCTTCCAGAGTGAGATATTTCACCCGGATGAACCCTCCAGAGTTCTTTGGGTCTAAGGCTGATGAGGATGCTCAGAAGTTCATTAACGAGCTCTCAAAGGTATTAAATGTCATGGGTGTCACTTCTGAGAAGAGGACTGAGCTAGCTGCTTTTGAGTTGAAGGATGTAGAACAAGTGTGGTATACTCAGTGGTCTATGGAGAGAGTTTGTGGTGATGTTGTTAATTGGGAAGAGTTCAAGCTTGCTTTTCTGGATCGTTTCTTCCCACTTGAGCTAGGGAAGCCAAGATAATTGAGTTTATCAACCTTAGGTAGGGTAATATGAGTGTGAGGGATTATGCCCTCAAGTTCACTAAGCTCTCCAAGTATGCCCCAACACCTGTGGCTGATCCTCGTGCAAGAATGCACAAGTTAATCTCTGATGTTTTTGACTTGCTTGTTCAAGAATGTCATACGACCATGCTTAATCGGGATATGGACATCTCCAGACTTATGGTTTATGTCGAAAAAATCGAAGGGGAGAAACTCAAGGGGAGGAGGATGTATGATCCTAAGAGGGTCCCTTTTTATGGTGGGTTCTCTGACTCTCAGAGTGGTGATTTTGGCCATTTCCAACAAGGCCAAGGTTCAGGTGCTCGGGTTGCTAATGCTAAGGTGCCCCATCCTAGGGCACCTATTGATGGTGGTCAAAGGAAACCTATGTATACCAAGTGTAGGAAGTACCACACAGGTCTTTGTTGGAGAGAATTGGGTGCTTGTTTCGGGTGTGGTGATAAGAATCACAAAGTTATCGACTGTCCCAAGAACCTTCAGAAAGGTCAAGGTCAGGTGGCTCAAGATGGACAAGGTCAGCTAAGGGCTCCTCAGGGTGTCGCTTCGAGAAACAACAAGTTCTATTCTCTTCATGCGCGTTAGTAAGTTGAAGAGGCTCCGAATGTTGTGACTGGTACGTTAAAAGTCTTTGCTTTTGATGCTTATGTTTTGCTTGATCCGGGTGAAAACTTGTATCTTGTGACTCCTCTATTGGCTATTAAATTTGGTTTGAGTCCGGGAAATTTTGAGGGAGCCTTACTCAGTTTATACTCCCATGGGTGAATCTGTTGTTGCACATAGAGTCTATTGTGGTTGTCTATTTCGATATTGCATAAGGTATTCCCGTGTGATCTTGTGGAACTGGAAATGTATGATTTGATGTGATTCTTGGGATAGATTGGTTACATGCATCATATGCCTCTATAGATTGTAGAATCCGGGAGGTCAAGTTCCAACCTCCCGGTGAGCCCGTTCTTGAATGGAAAGGTAGTGACTCCACTACCTCCATGGGGTGCTCCGATGTTATTTGTAAGAAAGAAAGATGGATCTCTTCGGATGATTATCGATATAGGCAACTGAATAAGGTGACCATTAAGAATAAGTATCTATTGCCTAGGATCGATGAATTGTTTGACCAACTTCAAGGGGCTACTCACTTTTTGAAGATCGACCTCCGTTCCGGGTATCATCAGTTAAAGGTTCAAGAATGTGACATTCCAAAGAAGGCCTTTAGAATGAGGTATGGGCACTTTGAGTTTGTTATGATGTCGTTCGGCCTAAATAATGCTCCATTCATGTTCATGGATCTCATGAATCAGGTGTTCAACCCTTTTATTGATAGTTTTGTGGTTGTTCTCATTGATGATATTCTTATCTATTCCCGAAGCGAACAGGAGCATATGGATCATTTGAGGTCGATTTTGCAAACATTGAGAGAGAAGAAATTGTATGCCAAATTTATCAAATGTGAGTTTTGGTTGGGTGACGTTGCTTCTCTGGGTCATGTGGTATCCGCTGATGGTATAAAGGTGGATTCGAAGAAGACTGAGGCAGTAAAGAATTGGCCTAGACCGTTGACATCTTCGAACATTTGAAGCTTTCTTGGGTTAGCAGGCTATTATAGAAGGTTCATTGAGGGGTTCTCATCTATAGCCTCTCCACTGACTAAATTGACCCAAAAGAAGGCTAAGTTTGTATGGTCGGATGAGTGTAAGAAGAGTTTTCAAACTTTGAAGGATCGACTTACATCGGCTCCAGTGTTAACTCTACCAAATAGTATGGATGAGTTCGTGGTCTATTGTGATGCCTCTCAAATTGGATTGGGTTGTGTACTTATGCAATATGGTAAGGTGATAGCTTAAGCATCAAGGCAATTGAAGGTACATGACCTAGAGTTAGCGGCGGTGGCCTTTGCTTTGAAGATTTGGAAACACTATTTGTATGGGGTGCATGTGGATGTTTTCACCGATCACAAGAGCTTGCAATATGTGTTCACTCAAAGAGACCTTAATTTGAGACAAAGGAGATGGTTTGAACTTCTAAAACATTATGACATGAGTGTTCTATATCATCCCGGCAAGGCAAATGTGGTAGCTGATGCTCTTAGTAGGCTATCCATGGGATGTGTGGCTCATATTAAGAAAGGCAAGATGGAATTGGCAAGGGATGTCCACTATTTGGCTAGATTGGCTATTAGAGTGGCCGATTCTAATGATGGTGGTATACATGTTCTAAATAGGGCCGAGTCCTTGGTGGTTGTTGATGTGAAGGCTAAGCAAGATCTAGACCCATCCTTGGTTGAGTTGAAGAAATTGGTTGCCGAAAACAATATTGAAGTTTTCTCCCAAGGGGGAGATAGTGTACTCCGGTATCAAGATCGGTTATCTATTCCTGATGTGGATCAATATTGAAGTTTTCTCCCAAAGGGGAGATGGTGTACTTTGGTATCAAGATCGGTTATGTGTTCTGGATGTGGATGATCTTAGGAAGGTGATCATGAGTGAAGCCTATAGTTCTCACTATTCTATTCACCCAGGGTACACAAAAATGTATCAGGATTTGAAAGAGGTGTACTGGTGGCATGGTATGAAGAGTAACATAGCTAAGTTTGTATCCGAATGCCCAAATTGTCAACACGTGAAGGTGAAGCATCAAAGGCCTGTTGGGTTGTCTCAAGACATTAAGAGTCCTACTTGGAAGTGGGAAGACATAAATATGGACTTTGTGGTTGGGTTGCCTCAAACTCGGAAGCAATTTGATTCCATTTGGTTATCATCGATTGAATGACTAAATCAGCTCACTTCTTACCAGTTAAGACTACTTTTGGTGCCAAAGAATATGCAAAGTTGTACATTCGGGAATTGGTAAGGTTGCATGGTGTGCCGATATCTATCATATTGGATCGGGGTACCCAATTTACCTCCAACTTTTGGAAATCATTTCAAAGGGGACTCGATACTAAAGTCAAGTTGAGTACCGCCTTTTATCCCCAAACTGATGGACAAGTCGAATCGTTTTAAAGGGGACTCGGTACTAAAGTTTGGTTGAGTTCCACCTTTCATCCCCAAACTGATGGACAAGATAAGAGGGCAATTCAAACCTTGGAAGATATGTTGAGGCTTGTGTGTTGGAGTTCAAAGGTAATTGGGATGACCACCCTGCACTCATCGAGTTTGCTTATAACAATAACTTCCATGCTAGCATTGGTATGACACCGTTTGAGGCCTTGTATGGTAGGAGGTGTAGATCTCCGATGGAATGGTTTGAGTTAGGGGAAATAGCTTTGATTGGCCTGGACTTAGTAATGGAGGCTATGGAGAAAGTCAAGTTGATTAGAGAAAGGTTGAAGATGGCACAAAGCCGCCAAAGGTCCTCTTCGGATGCTAGAAAGAGAGACCTTGAATTCTAAGTTGGAGATTGGGTGTTTGTGAAGGTCTCACCTATGAAGGGAGTGATGCGTTTTGCAAAAAGGGGAAGCTAAGTCCCCGATATATAGGGCCTTACAAAGTTATTGAACGAATTGGTAATGTGGCATATAGAGTGGAGTTACCCCCAAATTTGAGCTCTATTCACCCGGTTTTCCATGTGTCCATGTTGAGAAAGATGGTGGGAGATCCTAGCATTATTGTGCCTTTGGAGGATATTGAGGTGGAAGAGAACTTGTCTTATGAGGAGGTCCTGGTAGAGATTTTGGATAGACAAGTGAAACAGCTTAGGAGGTGGAAGAGAACTTGTCTTATGAGGAAGTCCCGGTAGAGATTTTGGATAGACAAGTGAAATGACTTCGCAATAAACATGTGTCTTTAGTGAAGGTGCTTTGGAGGAACCAACATATGGAGAGTGCTACATGGGAGCGGAGTTGGATATGATGAAGTGGTACCCCCAAAGTGAAATGGATTCGTAATAAGGATGTGGTTTCGGTGAAGGTGCTTTGGAGGAACCAACATGTGGAGAGTGCTACATGGGAGGCGGAGTTGGATATGTTGAAGCGGTACCCCCATCTTTTCCAATCTACTCAAGCCTAAGGTATTAGGTCCATTCCTTCTCATTAGTCCCAATTCTGTGATGAATCGGTACCCCCATCTTTTCCAATCTACTCAAGCCTAAGGTATTAGGCCCTTTCCTTTCCTTCTTGTTAGTCCCAAATCTTTCCTTCTTGAGTCTCATAGTATTGCATACGTACATGTGCATTAGAATGGTTTTTATAGTGTTTTGAATGAATTTATTTTTACATGAGATTTAATGGCTTTGTAATTTCCAATGATGAATTATGCATAATATCTTGTGTTTGAAAGTTGCATGTTCTCACCCAAGCCTCTCAAGCCTTATTCTTGCACATTCGGGGACAAATGTTTCCAAGGGGGAGATGATGTAAGCTTCGAAAGTTGCATGTTCCCACCCAAGCCTTTCAAGCCTTGTTCTTGCACATTCAAGAATGAATACTCCCAAGGGGGAGATGTTGTAAGGACTCAAATTTTCAAGCTTATTTATGTTGTTTAAGGCCGTCATGAGCCCCCTACGTCAAGCAAAGTTCAAAGGATTTTTCGTTGGCTAACTTTGACACAAGTACCGGTAGAAGGGTCAACTTTAAACTAGCATACCTCTTATCACACTTGGAACTGGGTGGGACACTATGTGATATGGAAGCTCTTTGAGTTAGCTTTACAATGCACTTGGTTTCACCTCATTCTGAGGTCGGATGAAGGAGTTATGATCGTTTTCGTGAGGCCCTTCCATGCAGTGTTGTCACACGGACTGTTTGACGGCTGGTGTGGCCTTTGACGGGCCATTTGGTGCAGCTGGGGTTGAAAAAAGCCATTTTTGGCACGGAGGAAGGTGGCACAACTAGTGGCAAGGGTCGTGAGGCTTACCACTAGTCGTGAAAAGGGGCGTGAAGGTGAGTAAGGGAGGCTTGGTAGGCGTGGAGGTAAGTAGAGGCCAAGGCATGGACCACGACCACCCACACAGGTCATGGCCCTTGGCATGGGGCCTGGGCAACATTTTTCAACACCAAGTATGGTGCCACGAGCCTCCACATGGACCGTAAGGCTCCACACAAACCGTGGAGGCCTCCGTGGTCACGACAAGACGTCTTTTTCCAATCAATTTCTAACTTCAATTTTTAGACCAAGTACCTTGTCACGGACACTCCACATGACCTATGGAGTGCCACACGACTGTGGGATCTTCCATAGGGCATCACTTTGCCAAATTTTCCATCCGATCACTAATGATGTTTTTGTAAATTTTAATTATTCTAATGACTTTTTTTTTACTTCCTATGCTATCTTAACCTTCCTAAAAGGCCTAAACAATATTCCTAAGGATCAAACTCACTACTCTCATCTCAAATACACATCAATTCTCTCAAGAGCCTCCACCAAGATTCCACTCCCAATTTCAATAAAACTCAAGAAGAAGTTTAGATTCCAAGACCCACTTCTAAGCTTTCATTCTTTCTCAACTCAATTTCAAGGAACTTAAAGTCTAAGGTATGTGGGTTGATTCTTGACTTTCTTTCAATCAAGGAGATCTAGCTTTCATTCTTTCTCAACTCAATTTCAAGGAACTTAAAGTCTAAGGTATGTGGGTTGATTCTTGACTTTCTTTCAATCAAGAGACCCAAAATCATTTTTAAGCAATCTCATGGATTTCTAGTTACTTTAAATTCAGGGTTTTGAAGATTATGAATCCTAAAATTCTAATTATGCATGGGCAGTGTTTATTTGATGATTTTAATGTGATTTAAACTATTACATGAGGATTTT
>DF365682.1:17401-30050 GCA_000787875.1 Solanum virginianum
ATATATATATATATATATATATATATATATATATATATATATATATATATATATATATATATATATATATATATATATATATATATGTATATGAATATTTATTCTTGTGGCATGATGACTTAGCACTGATAGATTAGGGGCGTTAGGGCTATCCCTAAAGGCCCTCTCCCTTTCCTTAAACTATGTGCCTAGCATAGGTTTTCAATCCAAAGAGGGAGTTGTCCCGTAAGGAGAAGAAATGATTTGAATTGTGATTTTGTGAAAATCCTATCCGAAGAGGGAGTTGTCTCGTAAGAAAGGTTACTTCATACGAAGAGGGAGTTGTCCCGTAAGGTGAAGTATGTTGTCCCTTAAGGAAGGTTACTTCATAGGAAGAGGGAGTTGTCCCGTAAGGTGAAGTATAGTCTACCCTTGGCAAGTTGATCACCTCTTTACCGATGAGGGGATTTCATCAGAATTCCAAGTAATAGCCTGCTTGGTCTTACTTATGTCGGTTGAGGTCACATCCCCAGTATATATATAAACGAGTGCATCATTTGCATTTCATGCATCATGACTTTCATAGCATCTCGTTATATTGTATTCTTTGATATTTAACTCTTTTGATATTATGTGCCTTGTTACTTAACGTTGATATGCAGGTTTTGGTTAGTTACATGCATTGCACCCCGCATACCTAGTACATTCAAACATACTAATGCATACTCTTTCGTACATGATTTTACCATGTAGGGACCGAGGACTTTGACCATCCATCATTCGACATTTAGCTCGGATTCTGGATTTACTTGTAGTAGTGAGTCCTGTCTTTCTAGGACGCACCACCATCTATCTACCTATGTCACTAACTTTTCCTTATGTTTTTTAGGGTGAGCCCAAGGTATGTCTTGGCCCCCGGCCCATCTATCTAGAGGCATTGTTGGACATCTTGTAAACCTCTTCACGTAATATGTTATGTGTTACGGTGATGTCTATGTTATGTATGTGGTTATCTTTAAGTACCGATATATGACTTGATCTCATGTTGATAGAGAGATCCTAAGACCCGAATTGACCCATAGCATGAGTCCTACATGCCCGCCCCTTAGTACTTTTGTGTTATGTGTTGTGTGAACTCATGATGATCCTTTTCCCATGACGCCCATAGCGTGAGTCCTACTTTTCCGTCCCTTAGAACTATGTGTTGATTGTTGATTATGCTTCTGAACTGATGATGCGAGTTTTGATTTCTTGAGGCTTGTTTGGGGGCTCTCAGGTTCCCTTACGCCTTTTCACATCTAGGCCCTAGGTCCGGGTCGTGACAACGGGATTATATGTAATTTATCTTGATTATGAGAATGGTATAGTTCTAACTTCTCGTGCTAGCACATTTTGTATGTATTGAACGGGACCAAGTAGAGATAGATGTTTTGGACTGACTGATAAAAACATGTTCTCTAAACTATTAAATGTATTTATATTCTTAATCCTGATATAACGATTATGAGATGGATATATTGCTTATCATTTTGATTTATTAAAAGGTGAGATTCTGAGATGGGTCAATATGCTTGGTAAGTTGGATGATAAAAATATATATTGGTGAAATAATTAGTTAGTTGATGGAATTCATGTCTCAATATAGAGATTGAGGATACACCTTTAATGAGAAGCTGATAAGTTTTCATATGCAAACCCGGTCGGTAGATTTATGAATCTGGCGCATGAAATAAGTTAGGTATTGCTCTAAAGGAAATTAATCATCAAATTAAATTCATCAGTAATTTAATTTATTATTTAGTATTTGTAGTCTTAACATGGGGAATTACATAAGTGTTTAATGGAGAATTTTAAAATATAAATAGAGGAGTGTAATTATGAATTTTTAGTGGAATAATTTATAATTTATTATAATAAGAATAATTCAGATTAAAAAGAATTATTTCCATAATAGGAAGCCTCAGTAATAAATTTGGTGGTCCCATAGTGCCCATATTTAACTGGATGGTAAGAATAATTCAGATTAAAAAGAATTATTTCCACAATAGGAAGCCTCAGTAATAAATCCTGTGGTCCCTATAGTGCCCATATTTAACTGGAACTCAGAATCCTATTTCTAATTAAAGAAGGTTTCTTGTATTTCAAGAAAAGGTATTTTCCTTCTTCTTTTTGGATTTGGAAAGTTACTCTATAAATAGGTGTTCTCCTAACCTAGAAAAACTACTAGAGAAAGAAAGAGAAAAAAAATTAGTATTCTATACAAATATTTCTCCACCCAAGTATTGAGAGAGTTTGGTTGTTAATCTGGGATCACTGTAGAAGACCGTGGATTAGAGTCTCGTTTGCTTCAAGATATCTGCACACGCTTCAAGAGGTATTTCTTGAATTAATTTTTTGTATACTTTGTATGTAATACATGTTTGTGATTATTATCTATTATTCATGTAAGCTATAAGATCCTACGAATGCTTCTGCTATGTACTATTTTCCAACAATTTCAACTTTCAAACTTCCAAAATATTACCAAACCGACAAAGAGTATCACCAGTCTTATAGAAGTAACTCAATTTTGGCTTAGCTCAACTACCCTTTTTTTAGACATCAATGATCATTATAATGTATAAGTATTGATCTAGGCTATTTCCTGATATTAACAAGCCATCATAAGCTCAACCTTCAGTTGGGTAGCTCTTTCCTGAAAAGACTCCATGATGGGGAGAAAATATTTAACTGATATGATTTATTAGGGTTGATTTACTCAAAGTTCCCAATTAGTCTCGTAAAGAATAAATAAGGTGGCCTCACATCTTTTTAAATCTCTATAGGTATATATCCTCAAAATGCAAAGCATGGAATTCCTGAGACATGTCGTTGCGTTTCAATTTTGATTCGATTTTCTTATTAAAGCTAGTATAATCCATACCAAACATCAACCGTAGAAGATATAAGAATGATATTATGTTCCTCAGCCACAACAATGACCAAATGACTTTGCCCATATGAAAAAACTTTTAGGATTTTCGTCGCATAGAAAAATCTAGAAAGTAAACATCAGTCCTCATAAGTTATATTTATTGCACAGACAAATGAGTTTCTAAGTCATTTAAAGGAAATGTCACTTTAAAAATCGAAGAGGCCCTACCAGATTTCATGACAAAAAATCCCAACAAAATTGAATGTCCCCACCACAAAGTCCAGAGAGTTCTATATGTTTATTAATTTGTCAAAACCCATGATAGCTTATGAAACTTTATTCGAGTAATAACATCACTTGTGTCTACTTTTACCTTCTTATCTTTTGAAAATGACAACTACAAAATGTTCTCTGGACTATGATCTTATGGTGAATGAATCAAGAGTTAAGAGGTCTTACTTTTTTCTAATCAATTCAGGTGTAACACCCTTCATGTGCTTCGGAATGTCCTATAAGTGTATTTCTTAAATATCTCAAAATATGTGCATGATTTTAAAAATCTGACTTCATATTCTTGTTCGAGGGATAAAATTTTGTGGGAAAAGGGTAGCCCTCAATTTTTAGAAGACTCATAGCGAAAAATAATTTTCGCAATGGGGGGACGAGGCAGTATGCCTGCACGCTGTTCTGCGACACGCCTGGGGAGCGCCTTAGTGCAAATGTGGCCTACGCAGCTAGTATGTGTCACGCCTAGGGTGCGGACCAGTGCAGAAATTTTTTGATTTTTCTTGTTTCATCCAAGTGCATTTGGATAATAACCCAATGTCCATTTAAACATGAAACCCTCCTTCCTTAGTCATTTTTCATCTCTAAAACCCACAAAACCCTCTCAAATCCTCTCAAGAACATCAATCAATACCCAATTAAAATTCAAAAGTCTCAAGAACAAGCTTTGGAATTTAAGGACCCAATCCAAGCTCCAAGTCTTCCTCAAGTTTTCTCCAAGAGAGTCTCAAGTTTAAGGTATGTGGGTTTTATTCATGAGATCCTTCCACCCATGAAGCCAATCCTTCCCTCTTTACCAAACTTCATAATTTTAATGTTGAATATTTTATGGGTGAACTTCATTATGCATTATGAACATGATATGAGTTTGGATTCTTCACGTATTTATTAAATATGTATGAATATCTATTGAAGCTTATTACATAAGTTGATATATACCTATTGAGGCTATGCATGACATGAACTATGAAATTATGAATGATGGTGAATTTTTAAGATGGATTTCATGACATCCAAATGAGGGTTTTACTACCATGATGGTGAATTTTTAAGATGGATTTCATGACATCCAAATGAGGGTTTTACTACCATGTTGGTGGGTTGATTTGAATGACTTTATGCTAGTGGGTTGATATGAATGACTTCAAAATAAATTAATTTTTACTCCTTCTTGTCCTATACTCCTAAATTGTATGATTTTAAATATGTGTATGTATACATACTATGTTTGATTAAGTTTGTATGACTATGAATCTTATATTGATGGAAGTTAATGTCACATTTGCAAGACAAGTATTTTATGATAAGTTATGGGCTCCTAAGCATGTATTGAACTCATGAAAGGTTTCTATGATCTACAAGTGAATTGTTGAGCTCTTATGCTATGTCTTATTCTCATGTGAATTGTGAAGCCTAGTAGAAGGGGTTATGAACTAAGTTGTATTCCTCACCCTCTAGTACAAGGAAAATGTCTACATGAAAGGGTTATGAACTAAGTTGTGTGCCTCACCCTCATGTACAACTTAATACTATGCACTATCTAGTGCCTACATAAAGGGGTTATGACCTAAGCTATATTTCTCACCCTCATGTATGGTTTAATACTATGCATCATCTTATGCTTACATGAAGGGGTTATAAACTAAGTTGTATGCCTTACCCTCATGTATTATCCAATACCTACTAGAAGGGGTTATGAACTAAGCTATATTCCTCACCCTCTAGTATAAGATATTTGGATGAGCTATTTATGTCACTTTATTGTATTAAACAAGTTATGCAAGTATGATGGTTCTCAAGAATGTTCTAACCCAAACATTGATTATACATGTCATATTGAGCTCATGTCTAACGATTATGATTATGCATCTTGAGTATTATGCCTTATGATTCTTTTTGCATTGCACCTTGCATACTTAGTACATTCCAAGTACTAACGCATATTCTATGCCTACATGATATCACCATGTAGGAACCGAAGTTTCTATTGATCCTCCTCCTCTACGTGGCTAGTTGGATCATTTAAATTTAGCTTTTGGTGAGTCCTCACATCTGGGGACAATATCTATTTTGTTTTATGCTTGTGATAAGACTTTATCTTATACTTTTGGATACTTATCTTTGAGGGTGAGCTCGAGAGATGTTTTGACCCCCGCTCCATTTGTAGTAGAGGTTTTGTTGGATATTGAGTTAGTTTGTATTATGAGCTTGACTCCATATTATGAGCTTGACTCCTCTTATGCTTATGTCATTATGAGACTTTTCTTAGTCTCGTATTTTCCTCTATACTCTTTATGTTGATTGTGGAGATGGAAGTCACAAGTCTCGTTTTCTTTAGACTCTATTGTTACTTGTTGTCTTAATTTGCTTCTGCAACCAAGGATGTGATTATGATATGCTAAGACAATGATTTGGGATCCTTTCAGGTTCCCTATTCGTCGAGTCACGTCTAGACCCTAGGCTTGGATCGTAATATCAGGAGAACTCTAATGCCTGTTTTTAGTTTTAAAAAAATAATCAAAATCTTATGTCATTTACTGCATCAAAATTGCCTTAAAAGAGGTACAAATTCCTAAAATAGTGCCTATAGATGAACTCTAGTCATATAACCCATCAATAAAAAAGACTTTCCCCCACTTGATTCACGATTAATCAGGATCTGAATGATCTTCACTAAATATTTTCTTTAAGAATAGATGTATGATGGTTATACTAGAAAGATTATGAGAAATATAAAAAAGAAGAAGAAAACATGACAAAAGAAGAAAAAAGGACTGAAGAACTAGTAGGGAACTAGGAAAGACTTTAAATATGAACCTAAACTAATGGTGTAGGTCTTGTCTACATAATGGAAAATGTAATATTCAACAAGAAATAAAATGCCTTATATAGCCAAAAAGTGCCATGAGACCTTAGTGTGAATTGAAAGAGGCAGAGTTGGACCAATTTTTCTTTTTCTTATTAATTAATAATGCCACGAGGAATCAATTATTTTTAATTAAAAATCTTCATCTAATTCCCAATCAAAATCAAGCTATTGAAAGACTATTTGGATTGAAAAACATGTGATGTCATAAATCGTATTCCAGAGGAATCATATAAAAGATGTCATCCCAACACGAATAGCGAAAGTGATCAGTAAAGATCCAACAAAAATATCAAAAGTGACTTGAGAAATTTGAGAGAGGGGTGACAAAAAAGTTACCAATTAAAAAAAGGTGACAACTTGACCAAGGCCAAGTCAAATGCTCTACTAATTAAGGGTTTAAGTTAAATAGGGGTGATTTATAATTTTTAAAAGTTTTAATCTCTTTTTTGTGGGACCCATGAATGTACTTTCAAATCAAAAGTCATTCATCTCCTTTTTCAAAGTAAAAAAAAATCTAACGGAATAGACCTTCTACTCTTCTTCTTTACATCTTCTTCTTCATAGTCAAGGCCTTCATCGCCTCCTCCTTTGTTAGTCTTTTGCTTTACTCATCGTCATTGTCTTCATCTCCATCTCCATCTCCATCTCTTGTTGTCGTTATTACTGAGGTAAAAGAGAATATTTCTCCATAGTTAGGGTTTTGATATAAAAAGAAAAAGAAGAATATGCATGTGTTTCTTTCTTCAAATATTTTTTATATATAGATTATTCTGTATTTTTCACTTTTCACTCACTCTAATAATATTGTATTCATTATTATGGTGATGTTGACATTGGCGAATGAAAATCGACTGAACTTAAGCAATTTAAGTAACTCCTACACAACTGCTTAAGTAGTTGTAGTTGTATTCATTATTGTGGTGGGTGTTGTGTCGGTGATGAATGAAAATCGACTGAACTTAATAGTTGCAACCTTTGCAGCAACTTAAGCAACTCTCAAGCAACTGCACTAGTTTAAAATCGACTGAACTTAATAGTTGCAACCTTTGCAACAACTTAAGCAACTCTTAAGAAACTACACAAGTATTTGTATTTGTATTTGTATTCATTACTGTGATGGTGTTGACATTGATGAATGAAAACCGACTGAACTTGAGCAATTTAAGCAACTCTTAAACAACTGCTTAAGTAGTTGTAGTTGTATTCATTATTGTGGTGGTGGTGTGAAGGTGATAATAAAAATTGACTGAACTTAATAGTTGCAACCTTTGCAGCAACTTATGTAACTCTTATGCAATTGCACAAGTAGTTGTACTTGTATTCATTACTATGATGGTGTTGTGATAGTCACGAATGAAAATAGATTGAACTTAATGAAGTTGTTGTAGAAAAATCATTTAGTTGCTTAATAAGTCCCAATAATTGAAGTACTTGATAAAATAACTGCCAAACTTGCAACCTTAAGATGTTGTAGTAATTTAAATTAAGGTAGTAATCTAAGAAATTAAAAGTACAACTTAAGCATTTGCTTAAGAGTTGCTGAAAATAATTTTAGCAAGTGGACAGCCTTCAACAACAATTGTTACATTTGCTTAAAAATATTTTAGCAATTATGGTGTCTGATTTAGCAATTGTTATAGTTGCTAAACAAAATTCTCAGCAAGTGAGTTGTATGATTTAACAATTGTTGAGAAATATTTTAGCAAATTATTGAGTAATTTAGCAGTTATACTTTTAATTTCTTAAATTGCTACTTTAAGTTATTGTAATAACTTCAGTTATTGATACATCTTTAATCATTTGCATTTACTGTAGTATATATTTTTTTATTGAAGAATTAGTTATACTAATTTAATTTTATTTCATCTGTGTAGATAAAATGGCTCGGACAAAAAGAACAAATGTTTCAAGCAAACCTGTTCGTAAATCTAGTAGACTTAATCCACAACCCCAAGTAGAAGCAGAAAAAGTAGTGGAAGATGTTGCAATGTTATATGAGGATGAGATAGTCTCAACTGTAAATCTAGTAGACTTAATCCACAACCCAAGTAGAAACAGAAACAGTAGCAGAAGAAGTTGCAATATTATATGAGGATGAGGTAGCCTCAACTCCTAGACAAACAAACAAAGGGTCTGAGGCTCAACAATAATTGACAAGGGATAAAGCTGGTTCTTCTTCAAAACAAGAAGAAGAAAAAGAAGAAAATGTATGTGACGAAGCTAATTTAGCTTTAAAACAAGCCAGCAAATCAGACAATGTCCCTTCCACTATTGATTCCCCTCCTAATAGTCCTCTTTCAATAGATGTTGCTGTTAAAATCGTTAAATTTTTAAACTATGGTTTGCATACATACTTAGACAATCACGAAGTTGATTTAAAAGGTGATATTGTTATTTGATGGGGTATGGCAAAATCTTTTGTTTAATTCAGAAAGGTTCTAGTGGCACAAAAGTTGAAAAGATATTTTTGATTTACTATATTTGGGAAGCATTTAAACATATCTGAGGAAAAAGTTCCAAAGTTTCCTATGAGCTTAGTATATCAACTTCTTTGGTAAAGAATTATTTGTGATGAAAAAAAGGCATTTGGATCAATTATCGTGGCATGCTAGTTTGTTTTGGCATGAAAGAATTTGCAATTATGACAGGATTAAAGTTTTATCATACTCTTAGTCTTGCTGATCTGTTGGAGAAGTCATTAAAGAGTTCTTATCCTAAGGTTGTTGAAAGGTGCAAGCAATTGCGTGATTTAACCGCAAAAAATTTCAAAGAGAAGGATTTGATTACCTTTCTAAAGTCCAAAAAGGTTGAGAAAAATTGCAAGCAAGAAATTGCGTGAGTTAACCACAAAAAGTAGTCTCAAAGAGAAGGATTTCATTGCCCTTCTAAACTCTGAGAAGGTTGAGAAATATTGCAAGAAGTCACTGTGTTTAGTTTGGTTCGTGCATACTATTCTTTGTGCACGCGATCAAAGACAAAAATTTTGACTGACTAGATTGACCTTAGTGCTGATCGTAAAGCATTTCGTACCTATTCATGGGGCCATGAAAGCTTTAAACTCACCATTAAATATCTATTGAAGGAATTAAACCCAACAGGAAAAGCAACCAATCTTTTTGGCTTTTCTTGGGCTTTCATGGTAAACTTTGTTCTTTGTTCAATATTTTTTCATCTTTATTAATGTTTGATTCATTATTTTGATCTGTGATGATATTATTTTATATAGGCTTGGGCATTTAAAGTTTTTTCAATATTTTTTCATCTTTATTAATGTTTGATTCATTATTTTGATCTGTGATGATATTATTTTATATAGGCTTGGACATTTGAAGCTATTCCTCAACTTCAACGTCTGTTTAAATATTTATCAGATGAAGAAACATGCTCGAGAATGCTTCGATGGCTGAATGCAAGGAAAGTAATTCAGTTAAAATTGATGATTTGTTTGATCCCCTGTCTAACATGGTAAGACTTCTCATTCTCATTTTGTATTATATTCAACAATTATTTTGCTAGCATATGTCTAGTCTCAACAATTGTTGTATAGTTGCTGAAATTATTTCTGCAATTATTATTCCTATACTCAACAATTGTTATAGCTATCATAGTAGTTGCTAAATTATGTCTATCTTCACTATTTATTTTTTTATACATAGATTATGTATCCGTGGATAGGTCCTTCAACCACTGAGATGGACAAGAAATATATTGTTGAATTTGTTCCATTGAAAGAAGACAAGATAGATCCCAAGCTTGAAAAGCTTCGAAAGGATTTGGTTGGAGCATCAATTATTCAAAGGGATTTATCTGTGGTTGAAAAGGAGTTTAATGCTTCAAGAGCTATTGATGAAGTTGTTGCTAGTATTGTGAATGATGTTGCAACAATATTCAAAAATTATTTTTATATTGATGGTGATGCTGGTGATGTTAGTGCAATTGTTGGTGAAGGTGTTGGTCCTTCTGGTATTGGTGTTGGTGGTGGTATTGTTGGTGATGATGTTGATGGTGATATCGGTGGAGATTCTAGGATTCTTTCATGTGCTTATGGATGTAAAAATAGGTCTGAACAAATAGCTCAGTTGACTGCCAAGGTGGAGACTTTAGAAACACACGTCATGACACTGATGTCCAAAAGAAACTCAAAACCTCACACTATTGTTGGTGTAAAAAGGAGGAAAGCTTAGATTTCTAAGGCAATATCAGGTGCCAAAAAAGGGTCAAAACTTCAAAGAGCTCCAACAGTAGGGTGGGTTGTTGAAAATTATCCTGGGTTGTAGTTATTTTGCTGACAGACAAAGACAACTTTTCTTTTATGTTTTTCTAAATGGTGGTTTAATGTTGAACTTTTACATTTCTTTTATGTCTTTTTGAATGTTGGTTTAATCCTAAACTTTATGTTATTATTTATATCTTTAGTTAATTATATAATATGTTAGTGTTGAATCCTGGTTGATCAGAATTGATATAACAGTTGTTGTAGTTGCTAAAATAAATTAGCAAGTAGAATGTGTAATTTAACAATTGTTGTAATTGCTGAAATTAATTTTAGCAATTGAATAGCTTCAGAAAATAATTGTTGCAATTGCTTAAAAAATATATTAGCAAGTAGTAGGTCTGACTTAAAAAATATATTAACAAGTAGTAAGTCTGATTTAGCAATTGTTGTAGTTGCTAAAAGAAAAATTAGCAAGTAGAATATGGAAATTAACAATTGTTATAATTGTTGAAACTAATTTTAGCAAGTCAATATTCTCCGACGATAATTGTTGCAATTGCTTAAAAATATATTAGCAAGTAGTAGGTCCAATTTAATAATTATTATAGTTGCTAAAAAAATAGCAAGTAGAATGTGTAAATTAATAATTGTCATAATTGCTGAAACTAATTTTAGCAAGTCAATATTCTCTGACGACAATTGTTGCAATTGCTTAAAAATATATTAGCAAGTAGTAGGTCCAATTTAACAATTGTTATAGTTGCTAAAAAAAATTAGCAAGTAGAATGTGTAAATTAACAATTGTCATAATTGCTTAAACTAATTTTAGCAAGTCAATATTCTCCGACGATAATTGTTGCAATTGCTTAAAAAAATATTAGCAAGTAGTAGGTCTGACTTAATAATTATTGTAGTTGCTAAAAAAAATTAGTTATCTAGCACAACAATAAAGATCCTAAACAGTGATGAAACCCAACCCAAATACTATATTTAAGGGTCAGAACAAGGAAAATCATACATGCATAAACTTGACAGAGAGAGTAATGTGTCAAATGACATATTTATAACAAAAATAATTAGTACTAACATATTAATACAGCATGCATGGATGCTTGAAGAATGTGGCTATGACATATTAAAAACATTTACAAGAAGAAGGCAATTGCTAAACTACCAAGAGTTACTGTTATACAGAGCATTTTACAAAAAATAGCCAAAGTAATGTCTGCTTGTACCAAAAATCAGGGGTACCATGATAGCCAACTAAGTTGGAGTAATTTTGCACTCCCTGATATCTATTCCCTCTATTCCTTCACTGATAATAAAGAAGGAAGTCATAAGATGAAGGTTGGATTTGAAAAATAGATTACAAGACCTTACCTAAAACCAAAGAAGAAAGAAATTTTTGGGCTGCTACAAGAGGAGGAAACCATGAAGATCACTGTTATCTGTGAGAAGACAAAGAGAAGTAAGAATAATGAAGAGGTGCAAGAGAAAACTAGAAGTAAGTAATAACAAAATACATTTTACTTACTCATGCTTAAATAGTGACAAAATGAAAGATCCATATCGGTTGGTGAATAAACAGTGCTGCAAAAGAAGAGAAGAAGAAGAAGAGTAAGCCAGAATATAACTCTTACTCTTACTATGACTTTGATTGATGGACAGTCTGATTGAAATGGTTGTAGGAAAAAAGCAAAGGTCATTTCTTAATATTAATGCATTGCAGGTGTGTAAAGCCCGGTAAAATTACCAAAATACAACTAGAATGGAGATGTGTGCATAATGCGTCTTTCAAAGCTCCGATGGAAAATCCAAGGTTGAATTTGCGATAAGCGTAGAAAATTGAGTCTCGACCCGATTTAAGAGCAACCGGGTCAAAAAATATTTTTCACAAAATTGAATGAAAACAGTGAGGGTACGCGACAGTTCCGCAATGAGAACCCATCATGGACCCACACTTATACTTTTTCTCAACTTTTCAACGGGATTAAATTTTTCAAAATTTCGCAGCTGCACGACAGGTCCACATCGCGAACCTATTATCACAACCTTTGTTACACCAAAGTTTAAAATTTTAAATCTTTTGAGGAGTATTCCAGACTTTTTTCAACCCCTCCTAAACTTGAAACATAACCCAGTTAGGTCATTTGATGAGTAAATAGGGTCAAAAATCCCATTCTAAGTCCTTTTTCACAATACTTGAAAGTTAGGGCTTGAGAGAGAAGAAAGAAGAATGTGAGATTGGAGAATTCTTGATGGGTGATTTGAAGAGCTTTATTCTAGCTATATAAGGCTAAATGAAAATATATTATTGTTCCTCCATGTGCTACATAGATGGTCTTAGATGGTAGTTAAAGGTTCTTGAGTCTATATGCATGGTTTC